>WNWK01003232.1:162500-174959 GCA_009830355.1 Cherax destructor | reverse complement strand
CGTGCTCTGCTCTGTGCTGCTGCTGCTGCTACTGTTCTGTTGCTACTGCTGCTGCTGCTGCTGCTGCTCTGTGCTACCTGCTGCTGCTGCTGCTGCCTACTGCTGCTGCTGCTGCTGCTGCTGCTCTGCTGCTGCTTGCTCTGCTGCTGCTGCTGTTGCTGCTACTGTTGCTGCTGCTCTGCTGCTGCTGCTGCTGCTGCTGCTACTGCTGCTGTTGCTGCTGCTGCTGCTCGCTGCTGTGCTCTGCTGCTGCTGCTGCTGCTGCTGTTGCTGTTGCTGCTGCTACTGCTGCTACTACTGTTGCTGCTTGCTGCTCTGCGTGCTACTGCTGCTGCTGCTGTGCTAGCTGCTGTACTGCTGCTGCTGCTGCTTGCTGCTGCTGCTGCTACGCTGCTGCTCTCACTGCTGCTGCTGTGCTACTGCTGCTGCTACGCTGCTGCTGCTGCTGCTACTGCTGCTGCTGCTGTGCTGCTGCTACTGCTGCTCGCTGCTGTGCTGCTGCTGCTACTGCTTGCTGCTACTGCTGCTGCTACTGCTGCGTGCTGCTACTGCTGCTGCTACTGCTGCTCTGCGTGTGCTGCTTGCTGCTACTGCTGCTGCTACTTGCTGCTACTGTTGCTGCCTTGCTGCTACTGCTGCTGCTACTGCTGCTGCTACTGCTGCTGCTACTGCTGCTGCTACTGCTGCTGCTACTGCTGCTGCTACTGCTGCTGCTGCTACTGCTGCTGCTACTGCTGCTGCTGCTGCTGCTGCTGCTACTGCTGCTGCTACTACTACTACTGCTGCTGCTGCTGCTACTGCTGCTGCTACTGCTGCTGCTACTGCTGCTGGTCTTGATTATCTTGCTCTTAGTATTGTTAGTTTTCTTAATGATGCTACTATTGTTTATTATCTTTTGTTTTACCTTTGTTATGTGCAAATTCACCTTTGTTTCATACACGCACACACATACACGGGACCAGGAGCTGTGAATCGACCCCTGCAACCACTTATAGGTAAGTACACACACACATACACAGGGAGGATTCATACATAGGTTTAAGAAGAAGTACGATAAAGCTCTTAGAGCAGGCAGTAGACCTAGTAGTAGTGACCAGCAAACAGGCGGGGCCAGCAGCTATGACTCAACCCCTGCAACCATAAACAGGTAATTAAATGAAAATACACGCGCACACACACACACGCGCACACACACACAAACACACACACAAACACACACACATAGTTTTAAGACGAGGTATGATAAAGCTCATGGAGCAGGGAGAGCAGAGACCCAGTAGCGGACAGCGAAGAGGCGGGGCCAGGAGCTGAGTATCGACCCCTGCAACCACAATTAGGTGAGTACAATTAGGTGAGTACACACGCACACAGACACACAGGAGCTATGAGTCGTCAGGAGCCATGAATCGACCCCTGCAACCACAATTAGGTGAGTACACACACACACACACACACACACACACACTAAACATGCCCATGGTAGCTGATAGGATAAAAAACCCGGACACATGATAACCTGACATAAGGTGATAAAAGAACATGAATGAGAAAATCTAGAAGATATGTTAATACCTGCAACAGTGATAACAAGAAGACACAGTTGCAAACTGAGAAAAAGCCAGAACAGAAGCCACAATAAAAAGAAATTCTTCGCAGAGATGTTGATCAATGGAATGATTTAGAAGAAGAAGAAGAAGAAGAAGAAGAAGAAGAAGAAGAAGAAGAAGAAGAAGAAGAAGAAGAAGAAGAAGAAGAAGAAGAAGAAGAAGAAGTATTAATTGCTGCAGACTTGTAGATGTTGAAAAAATGTTATGTAATGGAAAAATTGATTTGAGACGTGACAACGCGAGCGAAGTTCTGCCGTTGTAGCTACAATACGTAGAGTATTTGCCAGAAATCTACAGTGAATGTAGCCCTTATAAACCAGGGTACGAGTGGGGTTAGAACTCATGGCAAGTGAGTGGTAAAACTACAGGCCAGTGCGTTAACCACTGGACCAGGTGGCTACAATGATATTCATCCAGCTAGGAATGTTTATACACCATAGGAAGGTTAGCATGGGCCTGGGACCCCCGCTAACCTCCCTATGGTGTATAAACATACCTAGCTCGATGAATATCATTGTAGCCACCTGGTCCAGTGGTTAACGCACTGGCCTGGAGTTTTACCACTCACTCGCCATGGGTTCTAACCCCACCCGTACCCTGATTTGCTTGCAACCGTGTTATTACGATTTTCTGAGTCATGTAGTCCTCATATTTAAGAAACAGAAGGGAAGCATTAAACACTGACGTGTATACCATGTAGGGTAATGGAGAAGATAAACACCAGAGTAGTGGAGCACCTGGAGAGAGGTGGGTTTCACAAACCAGCATGGGTTTACAGATGGCAAATCTCGTCTCACAAACCAGTTAGAGTTAATGAAAAGTAACAAGTGAGACATGAGAGACATTAATGGGCTAACTACATATTCTTGAAGTACAAGAAGGTATTTGAACCCTTCTTAACAAGAACCTGAGACAAAAACTTGAGGAGGAAGCAGTAACAAGAGGAATGCGCTACGGTGCACGAAAGAGTAATTCATGGGAAGGAGACGAAGACTGATTTTCCTGGAAGAGGTGTCAGAATGGGAAAGTGTAACAGATGGTGTCCCACAAGGGTATGTATGAGAACCGCTACTGTTTCTGGTATATGGGACTGACGAAGCACAGGTGATAGAATCTGATGTATCCTCGATTGTAAAGGATGTAAAATTAATGAGGAACATCCAAATTGATGAGAACAAAGAAAAGCTATAAATGGAGTCTCATTAAAGAGACGTTTGTATTACATAAGTCACGCCCATCGTCTGGGACATAACTGATAACGACGTACAAAATACTCAGATGACTTGACAGGGAGGACATTGATAGACTGTATGAGAGGCGAGAAACTGGTGTACGAGGGCAGAGTAGGAAGTTAAAAATACAGGGATGTCAGGAACAATTTCTTTATCTTGACGGTGGTCAGAAAGAGGACTGATCCAGAGGACGAGGTTGTGAACGCAGCCTCCATGTATCGTTTTAGGAACAAATATCACGCAAACACACACTCAGGAGCTGTGTCTCGACCCCTGCAGCCACATATACGTCAGTATACACACCACTTATACACACCATTATAATTATAATCATGGGGAGCGCTAAACCCGTAGGATTATACAGAGCATGTGGGGAGAAAAGGTACTTGGGCTCAATTCAGGGAACTGGAGCACAGATCCAATTCCCTAAATCAAGAGCCTCTCACCAGCGTGAAGGAAGCTCCCTTGAGGGGCTTATACACACCACTGCGCCCTCAAAAAGGATGCACTAAATATTATGTATGAATTGTTTTCATATAATTTTATATATTTGAGCTTTTCTTTAATATCTAAAACGAAAATTTCATGATTTATATTAACTGTCTTATATTACCTACGTACCATGTAACTACTACACCTATGATTGTGCTCGTTGGTGGAGAGTTTTGACTGACTGTTAAAGCTGCTAACTACCTGCTGCTTGTTTCACAGATGGTGTCAGGGGTAAGCTGCTACGAGTCACCTGACGTTGTATTTGCCAGCGCTGCTTCTCTCTCCCTCGCTACTCCTTGTGGAGGAAGCTCGTCATCTATTGCTCTGTCTAGGAGAATGGTGTTCTCCTCAGCTCGTGTTATTTAGACTGTTTCTGGTAGAGTGTCTCCTTTGGTGAGCCTGGATATACATCTCGTATCTCTGTGCAATTCTGTTCACAGAGAATTATTTAGACTTAGTGATATTTGACGATTTTCAGAGGTTGTGTCATGAGACACTATATCTCTGGTGCAGTGCTGTAGGATGCTGGTGGGTTTACCGCTTACCTTTGATAATAATATATCTGTGGTCCCAAGTTAAACTCTTGAACTACATTTGTTCTGGCATCTACACACTGTCGTAGTCGGGGAACTGGAATTACTGAACTCAGTTTCAGTAATAAGGGAGTTTAGCCTTTAAGGGAAGATTTGTTGAAGGTCCACAGTTAGGGTCGTTTTTGTCTCCTTGATTCCTTGCCTGACACTGTGCTGCTCACTGCTGCTCCCAGCATTACTGCTGTTTGGTGAAGGGTCGTCATACTGTTCAAGCAAGCTGTTTGACTCCCTCGATGGTCCAGAAGTTAGCTTATCTATGGACTTGGTGTTGTCAGTCGTAATCTAAGTCTAATTTGAGCCAATCTAAGCACATAGCGAGCACTTACACACTTATAGCAACACGTCAGACGGTACATGTTAAAAGTAGTTCAGTATCTTATCAAATATACCCATAACACCATATGATTATATGCACAAAATAACTATGATATATGAGTATACTAAATTATACTCCAACAGTTGTACAGGATCTTATCTCCTTAATTATTCAAGTTACATTAACTGTTATTATTACCACCAACACACCTTGGTTATTAACGATCTCAACTTTTGTTTGGTTGGTTTGTATTCATTCGGTTGTAATCCAAAAAGCGCTATTGAGAAGCCACATAATTTTACAGGATAACTGGACTAGAATATTCTTACAAGTTCTTACAAAACCACAAACATCCTAGATGCTAGAGGGGGATCAATAAGTTGACCTAGTATTCTCCAGAGACATCTTCACTTAGATGTCGCAGTTTGTAAACACACACACACACACACACACACACACACACACACACACACACACACATGTAAACAAAACATCCATTACTTTTCATGGACGTATTAGAGGTAAATGACGGACAGTTTGAGTGCAAATTACAGTGAGTTGAACAACGCGACCACCAACCCTCTGTACACACACGCACACACCAACCCTCTGTACACACACACACGGGAATATTTTGTAAACTGTGATTCAGGCTGAGGAATACTTTATATTGGGATGTAGACAGTGGTGACACTGGAGGTAGACAGTGGTGACACTAGAGGTAGACAGTGGTGACACTGGAGGTAGACAGTGGTGACACTGGAGTAGACAGTGGTGACACTGGAGGTAGACAGTGGTGACACTGGAGTTAGACAGTGGTGACACTGGAGGTAGACAGTGGTGACACTGGAGGTAGACAGTGGTGACACTGGAGGTAGACAGTGGTGACACTGGAGGTAGACAGTGGTGACATTGGAGGTAGACAGTGGTGACACTGGAGCTAGACAGTGGTGACACTGGAGGTAGACAGTGGTGACACTGGAGATAGACAGTGGTGACACTGGAGGTAGACAGTGGTGACACTGAGGTGACAGTGGGACACTGGAGTGACAGTGGTGACACTGGAGGTAGACAGTGGTGACACTGGAGGTAGACAGTGGTGACACGAGGTGAGGTGACACTGGGTAGACAGTGGTGACACTGGAGGTAGACAGTGGTGACACTGGAGGTAGACAGTGGTGACACTGGAGGTAGACAGTGGTGACACTGGAGGTAGACAGTGATGACACTGGAGGTAGACAGTGGTGACACTGGAGGTAGACAGTGGTGACACTGGAGGTAGACAGTGGTGACACTGGAGGTAGACAGTGGTGACACTGGAGGTAGACAGTGGTGACACTGGAGGTAGACAGTGATGACACTGGAGGTAGACAGTGGTGACACTGGAGATAGACAGTGGTGACACTGGTGGTAGACAGTGGTGACACTGGAGGTAGACAGTGGTGACACTGGAGGTAGACAGTGGGGACACTGGAGGTAGACAGTGGTGACACTGGAGGTAGACAGTGGTGACACTGGAGGTAGACAGTGGGGACACTGGAGGTAGACAGTGGTGACACTGGAGGTCAGACACTGGTGAGTATGACTAGTAACAGTGTGACATTAACTTCTAAGTCAGAGATATCTGCAGAGAATTAACCTAAGAAGGTCAAAACTTATTGATCTCCTTCTAGCATCTAGGTTGTTCCTAGTTTTGTAACAACTTGACAGAGAACATCCTAGTCAGTTATCCTGTACAATTATGTGGCTTCTCAATAGCTCTTTTAGGACTGAAACTGAATGAGCACAAACCAATCAAGTAAATATTGAATCTTTAATATTATTATTATAATCAAAACCAAGCGCTAAATCCACAAGGGTTATACAGAAGAGATCTTTAATTACAAATGTGTCTAGGTGGTAATAATTACAGTTAATCTCTTACACAACTCTTGGAGTATAATTTAATATACTAATGTATCATAGTTATTCTGTACTTATAATCATATGGTGTAAAGGGCATATCAGATAATATACAGTACATTATAATACTGTTATGAATAATATCATCTGGTATGTTGCTATGATGAGTATTTATGAGTACAAGAATAATATAGGTGTGTCAGCGTATGTGCTCGGATTTACTTGACCTACATTTAAAATGCGACTGACAGCAACAAGTCCCTAGATTAGCTAACTTATAGACCTTAGAAGCAATCAAACAGCTTCAACAATATGTTGACCCATTCGTCAAAAAGAAAAAAATGCTGGAAGCAGGAGTGAGCAGCACAGCGTCAGGCAAGGATCAAGGAGACCAACACGACCCTAACTGTGGACCTTCGGCAGATCCTCCCTGAAAACGCTAAACTCTCTTATTACTGAAAATGAGTTCAGCAATTCCAATTTCCCGACTACGACAGAGCGTAGATGCCAGAACAGTGTAGGTGGAGAGTTGAACTCGAGACCAGAGATATAGTGTCTCACGACACAACCTCTGTAAACGTCAAATATCACTAAGTCTAAATAATTCTCTGTGAACAGAGTTGCACAGAGAAACGAGATGTATGTCCAGGTTCACCAAAGGAGACACTCTACCAGAAACAGTCTAAATAACACGAGCTGAGGAGAACACCATTCTACTAGACACAGCAATAGATGAGGAGCTTCCTCCACAAGGAGTAGCGAGGGAGAGAGAAGCAGCGCTGGCAAATACAACGTCAGGTGACTCGTACGACATGACGGAAGGAATAGACTCCGAAGTATCTCTGTTTGCAGATGATGTGAAGTTGATGAGAAGAATTCAATCGGACGAGGACCAGGCAGAACTACAAAGGGATCTGGACAGGCTGCAAGCCTGGTCCAGCAACTGGCTCCTGGAGTTCAACCCCACCAAGTGCAAAGTCATGAAGATTGGGGAAGGGCAAAGAAGACCGCAGACGGAGTACAGTCTAGGGGGCCAGAGACTACAAACCTCAATCAAGAAAAAAGATCTTGGGGTGAGTATAACACCAGGCACATCTCCTGAGGCGCACATCAACCAAATAACTGCTGCAGCAAACGGGCGCCTAGCAAACCTAAGAACAGCATTCCGACATCTTAATAAAGAATCGTTCAGGACCCTGTACACTGTGTACGTTAGGCCCATACTAGAGTATGCAGCAACAGTTTGGAACCCACATCTAGCCAAGCACGTAAAGAAGCTAGAGAAAGTGCAAAGGTTTGCAACAAGACTAGTCCCGGAGCTAAGGGGTATGTCCTACGAGGAGAGGTTAAGGGAAATCGACCTGACGACACTGGAGGACAGGAGAGATAGGGAGGACATGATAACAACATATAAGATACTGAGAGGAATTGACAAGGTGGACAGAGACAGAATGTTCCAGAGATGGGACACAGCAACAAGGGGACACAGTTGGAAGTTGAAGACTCAGATGAATCACAGGGATGTTACGAAGTATTTCTTCAGTCACAGAGTGGTCGGGAAGTGGAATAGTTTGGGAAGCGATGTAGTGGAGGCAGGTTCCATACATAGCTTTAAGAAGAGGTATGATAAAGCTCATGGCGCAGGGAGAGTGACCCAGTAGCGGCCAGTGAAGAGGCGGGGCCATGAGCTATGAATCGACCCCTGCAACCACAACTAGGTGAGTACATATATATATATATATATATATATATATATATATATATATATATATATATATATATATATATATATATATATATATATATAAAATAGGTAGAATATACAAACGCTTTTAAACATGGAAATATGCATAGAAAATAAATTCCATGTGTTCAAAATATGAAGTTCCACTTTTTTTTTAGATAAATGTAAATCGTTGAAACTCGTATATGGGTGGTAGTGGAGGAGTGGACTACTGTGGTGGGTGGCATGAGGGGTGGGTGGTTGGAGGGGTGGGTGGCAGGAGGGGTGGGTGGCAGGAGAGGTGGGTAGTGTTAGGTGGTTGTATGTCAGTGTAGAAGCAACACTGAGTACAACTCTGGATGGCTTTTCTGTGTCTCCTCTGCATTAACATGTCTGCCTGTCTCCTCTCAGCCATTGTGCCTCCCTGGGACGCAATACTCAGTGTGTGTGTGTGTGTGTGTGTGTGTGTGTGTGTGTGTGTGTGTGTGTGTGTGTGTGTGTGTGTGTACTCACCTATATGTGGTTGCAGGAGTCGATTCACAACTCTTGGCTCTGCTTCTGTGTGTTTTTTTTCTCCTTGCATCCTCCTCGTCTCCTCTTCACACACTGTCATCAACTCACATACATTCTCCATAATTATTCTCCTTCTATCTACTCGCAACAGCATTCCCAATGCCTTTAAATATCCTCTTTAACTTTTACGTACAATTTCTAGAATCATTCTCTGGCATGTCTTCAAACTTTTGCCATTTTACCTCGATTATTAGATGTTGACACCATATCACAGCTGTGTGCTTACCTCGGTGAGGCTGCGAGTGTCAAGGTACAGCTCCTGGCTCCGCCTCTGCTTCAGGTTAGTAGCTATTTTGAGTCCTCTCGTAACTGTTGGTGACGATGTCTGAATCTGCTTCCACTATGACCTCTTGCAGGTTGTGTTGCAGGCTGTGGTGTAGGCTGTGGTGTAGGCTGTGGTATAGGCTGTGTTGCAGACTGTGGTGGTGTAGGCTGTGTGGTGTAGTATTGCGACCCCAGAATTGGGCCCCAATGTATATATTTTATGAATATTTCCATTTTCTATAATTTTATATTGCTGATATTCTCGATAATAGCTAAATCGTTAATATCTTGCTTTATATTATTATTGGACTTATATTTGACATTATTTGACTTAGCTATGTTCATTAGGTAGGATCTAACATTATAAATTGTACTCATGTTTGTAGTATCTGCCCTGGAAACTACCTAGCTTCAGTAGAAAGGGAGTTTTGTGACTGTTTTGGAGGATCTATTGATGGTCCCCAGTTAGGGTCGATTTTCTATCTCCTGGTTCCTGACGCTGTGATGCTGTTGCCTGTTATATTGCTGTTCTGCGAATTGGTCATTTTACTGGTCAATCAAGCTGTTCTGATTGTCAGTTTGTTAGAGAAGCTAACTTATGAGAAGTTCAGTCGGTCACTGGTTGAGTCGAGTCTTAAGAGTTACCTGGAGATCACTCATACACACATATATTCTTATTTGCATATATCTATATTATTGTACTTACTGACATTGTACCTGATGGTACTTTAGTGTCATTTGGCTATATGTGCCCTCAGCACAGCTTATGTTATATGAGAGCAGTGTAGGAGCTAACCTCCTAATTAACCTCCTAATTCATAACTTAATGAACATCCTGATCATATGTACATTTATTTACTTTGAAACCCTAGACACTAACTTTGATAATAAACCTTTTAAATATATTTCGTTGGTTAGTATCCTATCAGTTGCAATCCTCTTAAGATATATAATATGTTGGATAACTGGACCAGGATACTGACTTTGTTGCAAAAGCCCAGAAACAGGCTGATGCTAGAAGGGCTATCCTTTCTAGTGTTCACTGGAGATGTCTATTACTAATAGATATCGTGTCATTTTGTAACATGTAGGTTGTGGTGGTGCAGGCTGTGGTGATGTAGGCTGCGGTAGTGCAGGTTGTGGTGGTGTAGATTGTGGTAGTGTAGACTGTTGTGGTGCAGGCTGTGTTGCAGACTGTGGTGGTGTAGTCTATGTGGTGTAGGTTGTGTGGTGTAGGTTATAGAGTTGAAGGCTGTGGTGGTGTAGGCTGTGGTGGTGCAGACTGTGGTGTTGCAGGCTGTGGTAGTGTATCCTGTGGTGATGCAGGCTGTGGTGGTGCAAGCTGTAGTAATGTAGGCTGTGGTGGTGCAGGCTGTGGTGATGCAGACTGTGGTGATGCAGGCTGTGGTCATGCAGGCTCTGGTGGTGGAGGCTGCGGTAGTGTAGGAGGTGGTGGTGCAGGCTATGGTTGTGTAGGCTGTTGTGGTGCAGGCTGTGGTAGTATAGCTTGTTGTGGTGCAGGCTATGGTAGTGTAGCCTGTGGTGGTGCAGGTTGTGGTAGTATAGCCTGTGATGATGCAGGATGTGGTGGTGTAGGCAGTGGTAGTGCAGGCTTTGATAGTGTAGGCTGTGGTGCTGAAGGTTGTGGTAGTGTAGGCTGTAGTGGTGCAGATTGTGGTAGTGTAGGCTGTGGTGTTGTAGGATGTGGTAGTGAGGCTGTGGTGGTGCAGGTTGTGGTAGTGTAGGCTGTGGTGGTGCAGGCTGTGGTAGTGTAGGATGTGGTGTTGTAGGTTGTGATAGTGTAGACTGTAGTGGTGCAGGTTGTGGTAGTGTAGGCTGTGTTGTTGTAGGATGTGGTAGTGTAGGCTGTGGTGTTGTAGGATGTGGAAGTGTAGGCTGTGGTGGTGCAGGTTGTGGTAATGTAGGTTGTGGTGTTGTAGGTTGTGGTAGTGTAGGCTGTGGTGGTGCAGGTTGTGGTAGTGTAGGCTGTGGTGGTGCAGGTTGTGGTAGTGTAGGCTGTGGTGGTGCAGGTTGTGGTACTGTAGTCTGTGGTGGTGCAGGTTGTGGTAGTGTAGGCTGTGGTGTTGTAGGTTGTGGTAGTGTAGGCTGTGGTGGTGCAGGTTGTGGTAGTGTAGGCTGTGGTGGTGCAGGCTGTGGTAGTGTAAGCTGTAGTGGTGCAGGTTGTGGTAGTGTAGGCTGTGGTGTTGTAGGATGTGGTAGTGTAGGCTGTGGTGGTACTGGCTGTGGTAGTGTAGGCTGTGGTGGTGCAGGCTCTGATAGTGTAGCCTGTGGTGATGCAGGCTGTGGTAGTGTAGCCTGTGGTGGTGCAGGCTGTGGTAGTATAGCCTGTGATGATGCAGGCTGTGGTGGTGCAGGCTGTGGTAGTGTAGGCTGTGATGTTGAAGGTTGTCGTAGTGTAGGCTGTAGTGGTGCAGGTTGTGGTAGTGTAGGCTGTGGTGTTGTAGGATGTGGTAGTGTAGGCTGTGGTGGTGTAGGCTGTGGTGGTGAAGGCTGTGGTAGTGTAGGTTGTGGTGTTGTATGTTGTGGTATTGTAGGCTGTGGTGTTGTAGGCTGTGGTGGTGCAGGTTGTGGTAGTGTAGGCTGTGGTGGCGCAGGTTGTTGTATTGTAGGTTGTGGTGGTGCAGGTTGTGGTAGTGTAGGCTGTGGTAGTGCAGGTTGTGGTATTGTAGGCTGTGATGGTGAAGGCTGTGGTAGTATAGGCTCTGGTGGTGCAGGTTGTTGTATTGTAGGCTGTGGTGGTGCAGGTTGTGGTAGTGTAGGCTGTGGTGTTGTAGGCTGTGGTGTTGTAGGGTGTGGTAGTGTAGGCTGTGGTGGTGCAGGTTGTGGTAGTGTAGGCTGTGGTGTTGTAGGGTGTGGTAGTGTAGGCTGTGGTGGTGCAGGTTGTGGTAGTGTAGGCTGTAGTGTTGTAGGCTGTGGTGGTGCAGGTTGTGGTAGTGTAGGCTGTGGTATTGTAGGCTGTGGTGTTGTAGGGTGTGGTGTGTAGGCAGCCTGGTCAGTACCTCTCACGTACAGGATGTGGGAGCCGTGACTTCCTTTTCACTGGTGATTGTGTTCACCAACACTGGTGATTGTGTTCACCAACACTGGCGATTGTGTTCACTAACACTAGCGATTGTGTTCAACACTGGTGACCGTGTTCATCAACACTGGAGACCGTTTTCACCAACACTAATGACTGTGTACACCAACAGTGTTGAAAGTGTTCACCAACACTGGTGACCGTGTTCACCAACACTAGTGACTGTGTTCACCAACACTGGTGAAAGTGTTCACCTCTCTGAACACCTGTGTTGTATATTATTCCTCCTCAGTATCCCACACCTATGCTTGCAGCTCCTAACTACAGTAGGTATCCCTTCGTCAGTACCATAGAACTCCCAAAAACCTTCCTAGAGGCTTCTAAATAAGGTTTAACATCAACAGAAATAAAAACACAAATTCTAGCAATTCTGTTTACGGACTGTGTTGTGAAAAGGTGACTTGAGAAGAGAATGAGGTGGATAGTGAGGAATTCAGATCAGATGTGTGAGAGTGGGAGTGAAAGGTGTGAGGGTAGGTGAGAGTAGCAATGACCGGGTCTGGAGACTTCACCGAGGGTAAAATAATGATCCACAACCATCGCCAGTGGTCGAGGACATGTTACTTGGGACTGATTGAACGCCAGTTATCTCAGTCACTGGACCACGACTTTTTTCATAAGTAACCCCCGCCAGTGGACCATATATGGTGGCTACAG
>WNWK01003232.1:142500-157500 GCA_009830355.1 Cherax destructor | reverse complement strand
TGTGTGTGTGTGTGTTCCATTGACAATATATTACCAAACTACCAGCCTTCAAACGCAGCATAGACTGTATATTAATTAACTAGACTGTACACCAAATAGCTAACTAGATTGTACATTAGCTATCTAGACTGTACATTAGCTAGCTAGACTGTACATTAACTAGCTAACTAGACTGTACATTAACTATATAACTAGACTGTACACCAACTAGCTAACTAGACTGTACACCAACTAGCTAACTAGACTGTACACCAACTAGCTAACTAGGCTGTACACTAACTAGACTGTACACCAACTAGCTAACTAGAATGTACATTAACTAGCTAACTAGACAGTACACCAACTAGCTAACTAGACTGTACACCAACTAGCTAACTAGACTGTACACCAACTAGCTAACTAGACTGTACACCAACTAGCTAACTAGACTGTACACCAATTAGCTAACTAGACTGTACACCAACTAGCTAACTAGACTGTACACCAACTAGCTAACTAGACTGTACACCAACTAGCTAACTAGACTGTACACTAACTAGCTAACTAGACTGTACACCAACTAGCTAACTAGACTGTACACCAACTAGCTAACTAGACTGTACACCAACTAGCTAACTAGACTGTACACCAACTAGCTAACTAGACTGTACACTAACTAGCTAACTAGACTGTACATCAACTAGCTAACTAGACTGTACACTAATTAGCTAACTAGACTGTACACTAACTAGCTAACTAGACTGTACAATAACTAGCTAACTAGACTGTAC
Source organism: Cherax destructor (assembly GCA_009830355.1). NCBI lineage: Eukaryota > Metazoa > Arthropoda > Malacostraca > Decapoda > Parastacidae > Cherax > Cherax destructor. The sequence continues at coordinate 156,730 of WNWK01003232.1, read as the reverse complement.
ACCAACTAGCTAACTAGACTGTACACCAACTAGCTAACTAGACTGTACAATAACTAGCTAACTAGACTGTACACCAACTAGCTAACTAGACTGTACACTAACTAGCTAACTAGACTGTACATCAACTAGCTAACTAGACTGTACACTAATTAGCTAACTAGACTGTACACTAACTAGCTAACTAGACTGTACAATAACTAGCTAACCATCCTTCAGACGCGACAAACACTTTCTTCACTGACTTATCTAGATATTTACACACATGAGCGTGACAAACACAGTGTCCAGCCTCCTGAGGGACGTGACTCACAATCACCCATCATTCTTGAGTGACGTGACTTACAATCACTCATCATTATTGAGTGACGTGACTTACAATCACTCATCATTCTTGAGGGACGTGACTCAATCACCAATCATTCTTGAGTGACGTGACTCACAATCACTCATCATTCTTGAGTGACGTGTCTCACAATCACCCATCATTCTTGAGTGACGTGTCTCACAATCACTCATCATTCTTGAGTGACGTGACTCACAATCATTGATCATTCTTGAGAGACGTGACTCAATCACTCATCATTCCTGAGGGACGTGACTCACAATCACCCATCATTCTTGAGTGACGTGACTCACAATCACTCATCATTTTTGAGTGACGTGACTCAATCCTCAACCATTCTTGAATGACGTGACTCACAATCACCCACTATTCTTGAATGACGTGACTCACAATCACTCATCATTCTTGAGTGACGTGACTCACAATCATTGATCATTCTTGAGTGACGTGACTCAATCACTCATCATTCCTGAGGGACGTGACTCACAATCACTCATCATTCTTGAGTGACGTGACTCACAATCACTCATCATTCTTGAGTGACGTGACTCAATCATCCACTATTCTTGAGTGACGTGACTCACAATCACCCACAATTCTTGAGTGACGTGACCTACAATCATTCATCATTCTTGAGTGACGTGACCTACAATCACTCATCATTCTTGAGTGACGTGACCTACAATCACTCATCATTCTTGAGTGACGTGACCTACAATCACTCATCATTCTTGAGTGACGTGACATACAATCACTCATCATTTTTGTGACGTGACCTACAATCACTCATCATTCTTGAGTGACGTGACTTACAATCACTCATCATTCTTGAGTGACGTGACCTACAATCACTCATCATTCTTGTGTGACGTGACCTACAATCACTCATCATTCTTGAGTGACGTGACCTACAATCACTCATCATGCTTGAGTGACGTGACCTACAATCACTCATCATTCTTGTGTGACGTGACCTACAATTACTCATCATTCTTGAGTGACGTGACCTACAATCACTCATCATTTTTGAGGGACGTGACTTACAATCACTCATCATTCTTGAGTGACGTTACCTACAATCACTCATCATTCTTGTGTGACGTGACCTACAATTACTCATCATTCTTGAGTGACGTGACCTACAATCACTCATCATTCTTGAGGGACGTGACTTACAATCACTCATCATTCTTGTGTGACGTGACCTACAATCACTCATCATTCTTGAGTGACGTGACCTACAATCACTCATCATTCTTGTGTGACGTGACCTACAATCACTCATCATTCTTGAGTGACGTGACCTACAATCACTCATCATTCTTGTGTGACGTGACCTACAATCACCCATCATTCTTGAGAAATCACAAACTCTGGCAGCAAGGGGCTGATGGTGCCAAAAATAGAAAAGACTTCATTACTTGTGTGTGTGTGTGTGTGTGTGTGTGTGTGTACTCACCTATTTGTGGTTGCAGGGGTCGAGTCATAGCTCCTGGCCCCGCCTCTTCACTGATCGCTACTAGGTCCTCTTTCTGCCTGCTCCATGAGCTTTATCAAACCTCGTCTTAAAACTATGTATGGTTCCTGCCTCCACTACATCACTTGCCAGACTATTCCACTTCCTGACAACTCTATGACTGAAGAAATACTTTCTAACATCCCTTTGACTCATCTGAATCTTCAACTTCCAACTGTGACCCCTTTTGTCTGTGTCCCATCTCTGGAACATCCTGTGTCTGTCCACCTTGTCAATTCATCGCAGTATTTTATGCGTCGTTATCATGTCTCCCCTAAGTCTCCTGTCCTCCAGTGTCGTCAGGCAGATTTCCCTTAACCTTTCTTTGTAGGACAGTTCCCTTAGCTCTGGAACAACTCTTGTTGTAAGGCTTTGCACTCTACAGAATCTTGAACAATGTGTGTGTGTGTAAGATGAGAATGCTGTAGTGTTGTGTGGAGGTGTGGTATAAAGGTGTGGAGGTGTGTGGAGGTGTGTGGAGGTGTGGTGTGGAAGTGTGGTGTGGAAATGTGGTGTGGAGGTGTGGTATGGTGTAGTGGAGGTGTGGTATGGTGTAGTGGAGGTGTGGTATGGTGTAGTGGAGGTGTGGTGTGGAGATATGGTGTGATTTGGAGGCATAGTGTGGATTTGTGGTGCGGAGGTATGGTGTGGAGGTATGATTTGAAGGCGTGGTGTGGAGGTGGGGTTTGAAGGTGTGGTGTGGAGGTGTGGTATGAACGTGTGGAGGTGTGGTGTGGAGATGTGGTGTGGAGGTGTGGTGTGGAGATGTGGTGTGGAGGTGTGGTGTGGAGGTGTGGTGTGGAGGTGTGGTGTGGAGATGTGGTGTGGAGTTGTGGTGTGGAGGTGTGGTGTGGAGGTGTGGTGTGGAGGTGTGGTGTGGAGGTGTGGTATGAAGGTGTGGAGGTGTGGTTTGGAGGTGTGTAGAGGTGTGGTGTGATTTGGAGGTGTGGTTTGGAAGTGTGGTGTAGAGGTGTTGCTTGGAGGTGTGGTGTGGATGTGTGGTGTGGAAGTGTGGTGTGGAAATGTGGTGTGGAAGTGTGGTATGGTGTAGTGGAGGTGTGGTGTGGAGATATGGTGTGATTTGGAGGCATAGTGTGGATTTGTGGTGCGGAGGTGTGGTGTGGAGGTGTGGTTTGGAGGTGTGGTATGAACGTGTGGAGGTGTGGTGTGGAGGTGTGGTTTGGAGGTGTGGTATGAACGTGTGGAGGTGTGGTGTGGAGATGTGGTGTGGAGGTGTGGTGTGGAGGTGTGGTGTGGAGGTGTGGTGTGGAGGTGGGGTGTGGAGGTGTGGTGGGGATGTGTGGTGTGGAGGTGTTGTATGAAGGTGTGGAAGTGTGGTTTGGAGGTGTGGTATGAAGGTGTGGAGGTGTGGTGTGGAGATGTGGTATGAAGGTGTGGAGGTGTGGTGTGGAGGTGTGGTGTGGAGGTGTGGTGTGGAGGTGTGGTGTGGAGGTGTGGAGTGGAGGTGTGGAAGTGTGGTTTGGAGGTGTGGTATGAAGGTGTGGAGGTGTGGTGTGGAGATGTGGTATGAAGGTGTGGAGGTGTGGTGTGGAGGTGTGGTATGAAGGTGTGGAGGTGTGGTGTGGAGGTGTGGTGTGGAGAGGTGTGGAGAGTGAGGTGAGTGGTGTGGAGATGTGGTATGAAGGTGTGGAAGTGTGGTTGGAGTGTGGTATGAAGGTGTGGAAGTGTGGTTTGGAGGTGTGGTATGAAGGTTTGGAAGTGTGGTGTGGAGTGTGGTATGAAGGTTGGAGGTGTGGTGTGGGTGAGTGTGGTGTGGAGGTGTGGTGTGGAGGTGTGGTGTGGAGGTGTGTGGAGGTGTGTGGAGGTGTGGTGTAGAGGTGTGGTGTGGAGGTGTGGTGTGGAGGTGTGTGTGGAGGTGTGGTGTGGAGGTGTGGTGTGGAGGTGTGGTGTGGAGGTGTGTTGTGGAGGTGTGGTGTGGAGGTGTGGTGTGGAGGTGTTGTGTGGAGTTGTGGTGTGGAGGTGTGGTGTGGAGGTGTGGTGTGGAGGTGTGGTGTGGAGGTGTGGTGTGGAGGTGTGGTGTGGAGGTGTGTTGTGGAGGTGTGGTGTGGAGGTGTGGTGTGGTGTGGTGTGGAGGTGTGGTGTGGAGGTGTGGTGTGGAGGTGTGGTGTGGAGGTGTGGTGTGGAGGTGTGGTGTGGAGGTGTGGTGGGTCTTCATTAAGGTTTTATTAGGAGACACGCCTCCCTGGAGACTGCGGCCTGCACCACCACCACCTGCACCACCACCACCTGCACCACCACCACCTGCACGACTGTCACCTACACCACCATCACCTGCATCACCACCACCTGCACCACCATCACCACCTGCACCACCATCACCACCTGCACCACCACCACCATAGTGACACCATACTGACACCATGATGACACCATACTGACACCATGCTGACACCATACTGACACCATATTGACACCATACTGACACCATGCTGACACCATACTGACACCATGCTGACACCATACTGACACCATATTGACACCATACTGACACCATGCTGACACCATACTGACACCATGCTGACACCATACTGACACCATGCTGACACCATACTGACACCATGCTGACACCATACTGACACCATATTGACACCATACTGACACCATGCTGACACCATACTGACACCATGCTGACACCATGCTGACACCATACTGACACTATACTGACACCATGCTGACACCATACTGACACCATACTGACACCATACTGACACCATGCTGACACCATGCTGACACCATGCTGACACCATACTGACACCATGCTGACACCATACTGACACCATGCTGACACCATACTGACACCATGCTGACACCATACTGACACCATGCTGACACCATACTGACACCATGCTGACACCATGCTGACACCATGCTGACACTATGAATTCTTATCCCCGACACAGTTCACATCCCAAGCTGTCCGCCTCTACCCCTCCTGTGTGTATTCTTATCTTTCCTTAAATAGCGACTCCCCTTATATATACACATCTCAGGGGTCGGTGACCCCCTGAATCTTCTCCATTTAATGTCCAAATAAGAGAATACAGAGGGTACAGAAGCGGTCAGTGTTGTTACAGCAGGTGAACACACTACAGAACATTATACCTAACAGTAGTTGTAACGTCATTACTGTTGCAACAACAGTAGTGATGGTGGTGGAATCATCACTGTTGTAACAACAGTAGTGATGTTGGTAGCATCATTACAGTTGTGACAACAGCAATGATGATACTACCACCACCACCACTACTGTTGTAGCAACAGTAATACTACCACCACCACTACTGTTGTAACAACAGTAACACTACACTACTGTTGTAACAACAGTAACACTACACTACTGTTCTAACAACAGTAACACTACACTACTGTTGTAACAACAGTAACACTACACTACTCTTGCAACAACAGTAACACTACGCTACTGTTGTAACAACAGTAACACTACACTACTGTTGTAACAACAGTAACACTACACTACTCTTGCAACAACAGTAACACTACGCTACTGTTGTAACAACAGTAACACTACACTACTGTTGTAACAACAGTAACACTACACTACTCTTGCAACAACAGTAACACTACGCTACTGTTGTAACAACAGTAACACTACGCTACTGTTGTAACAACAGTAACACTACACTACTCTTGCAACAACAGTAACACTACACTACTGTTGTAACAACAGTAACACTACGCTACTGTTGTAACAACAGTAACACTACGCTACTGTTGTAACAACAGTAACACTACACTACTCTTGCAACAACAGTAACACTACGCTACTGTTGTAACAACAGTAACACTACGCTACTGTTGTAACAACAGTAACACTGCGCTACTGTTGTAACAACAGTAACACTACACTACTCTTGCAACAACAGTAACACTACGCTACTGTTGTAACAACAGTAACACTACGCTACTGTTGTAACAACAGTAACACTACACTACTGTTGTAACAACAGTAACACTACACTACTGTTGTAACAACAGTAACACTACACTACTGTTGTAACAACAGTAACACTATACTACTGTTGTAACAACAGTAACACTACGCTAATGTTGTAACAACAGTAACACTACACTACTGTTGTAACAACAGTAACACTACGCTACTCTTGTAACAACAGTAACACTACGCTACTATTGTAACAACAGTAACACTACACTACTGTTGTAACAACAGTAACACTACACTACTGTTGTAACAACAATAACACTAGGCTACTGTTGTAACAACAATAACACTACACTAATGTTGTAACAACAGTAACACTACACTACTGTTGTAACAACAGTAACACTACGCTACTGTTGTAACAACAGTAACACTACACTACTGTTGTAACAACAGTAACACTACACTACTGTTGTAACAACAGTAACACTACACTACTGTTGTAACAACAGTAACACTACACTACTGTTGTAACAACAGTAACACTACACTACTGTTGTAACAACAGTAACACTACACTACTGTTGTAACAACAGTAACACTACGCTACTGTTGTAACAACAGTAACACTACGCTACTGTTGTAACAACAGTAACACTACACTACTGTTGTAACAACAATAACACTAGGCTACTGTTGTAACAACAGTAACACTACACTACTGTTGTAACAACAGTAACACCACGCTACTGTTTTAACAACAGTAACACTACACTACTGTTGTAACAACAGTAACACTACGCTACTGTTGTAACAACAATAACACTAGGCTACTGTTGTAACAACAGTAACACTACACTACTGTTGTAACAACAGTAACACTACACTACTGTTGTAACAACAATAACACTAGGCTACTGTTGTAACAACAGTAACACTACACTACTGTTGTAACAACAGTAACACTACGCTACTGTTGTAACAACAGTAACACTACGCTACTGTTGTAACAACAGTAACACTAGGCTACTGTTGTAACAACAGTAACACTACACTACTGTTGTAACAACAGTAACACTACACTACTGTTGTAACAACAGTAACAGTGACATCTACACCGCGTCATTAATGTTAAAGAAACAGATGACTGGCGATCAGGTCAGAATACATTGCCCTGGTCAACATCGTCTTTATTCCCCGACATAACTTAGAAATATGTCTTATTAGGAATAATATTTTAGAAAATGTGGGCTTATTATGTGTGGTAAAACTGGGGTCGTGACTCTTGCTGAAAGTCGTCACCGCTGATACCACGAGTCTTCACCCAGCCTCGTCACGGCATGATTGGCTGTCATCCAGACTCACCCAGCCTCGTCACGGCATGATTGGCTGTCATCCAGACTCACTCAGCCTCGTCACGGCATGATTGGCTGTCATCCAGACTCACCCAGCCTCGTCACGGCATTATTGGCTGTCATCCAAACTCATCCAACCTCGTCACGGCATGACTGGCTGTCATCCAGACTCACCCAGTCTCATCACGGTATGATTGGCTGCCATCCAGATTCACCCATCCTCGCCACAGGGTGTGGCTGTCATCCAAACTCACTCAGCCTCGTCACGCCATGTTTGGCTGTCATCCACTCATCCATCCTCGCCACGGCATGATTGGCTCTAAACTCATCCAACCTCGTCACGGCATGATTGGCTGTCATCCAGACTCACCCAGCCTCGTCATGGCATGATTGGCTGTCATCCAGACTCACCCAACCTCGTCATGGCATGATTGGCTGTCATCCAGACTCACCCAGCCTCGTCACGGTATGATTGGCTGTCATCCAGACTCACCCAGCCTCGTCACGGCATGATTGGCTGTCATCCAGACTCACTCAGCCTCGTCATGGCATGATTGGCTGTCATCCAGACTCACCCAGCCTCGTCACGGTATGATTGGCTGTCATCCAGACTCACCCAGCATCGTCACGGTATGATTGGCTGTCATCCAGACTCACCCAGCCTCGTCATGGCATGATTGGCTGTCATCCAGACTCATCCATCCTCGCCACGGCATGATTGGCTCTAAACTCATCCAACCTCGTCACGGCATGATTGGCTGTCATCCAGACTCACCCAGCCTCGTCACGGCATGATTGGCTGTCATCCAGACTCACCCAACCTCGTCATGGCATGATTGGCTGTCATCCAGACTCACCCAGCCTCGTCACGGTATGATTGGCTGTCATCCAGACTCACCCAGCCTCGTCACGGCATGATTGGCTGTCATTCAGACTCACCCAGACTCGTCACGGCATGATTGGCTGTCATCCAGACTCCCCAGACTCGTCACGGCATGATTGGCTGTCATCCAGACTCACTCAGCCTCGTCACGGCATGATTGGCTGTCATCCAGACTCACTCAGCCTCGTCACGGCATGATTGGCTGTCATCCAGACTCACTCAGCCTCGTCACGGTATGATTGGCTGTCATCCAGACTCACTCAGCCTCGTCATGGCATGATTGGCTGTCATCCAGACTCACTCAGCCTCGTCACGGTATGATTGGCTGTCATCCAGAACCACGTCAATAATAACAACAGTAGTAGTAGTAGTGGAAGAAGTAGATAGTTGTGACAGTCATACCAGAACTAGTAGTAACAACTAGTATACACAGTTGTGTAAGTGGCAGTGGACTAGGCGAGTCGTTAAGATAGTAACAGTACTATTTTAGTAAAGGCTGTCATAGATCACGTCTTCCATTCACTTCATCTATCCTGTAAATTCCCTGGTATGGTATTATTTCCTGCCTGTGTTCATGCCGGTAGTGGTCGGAGGGAGTAGAGAGCCTTCTGCTTTACTATTTTTGTCTAATACGCCTAGGTAATACACTCTAGTCCTTAATCTAGATAGAAGAAGATAGGTTTTCTCAGTAGAAAGCATCAGTGTGGACTTGTAAGTGCTCAACTATCTGTGGCGATGGTAGTGGTGATAGTGGTAGTGGTGGTGGTGATAGTGGTGGTGGCAGTAGTAGTGGTGGCGGTGGTAGTGGTGGTGGTGATAGTGGTAGTGGCAGTAGTGGTGGTGGCAGTGGTAGTGGTGGTGGTGATAGTGGTAGTGGCAGTAGTGGTGGTGGCAGTGGTAGTGGTGGTGGTGATAGTGGTGGTGGCAGTAGTAGTGGTGGCGGTGGTAGTGGTGGTGGTGATAGTGGTAGTGGCAGTAGTGGTGGTGGTAGTGGTAGTGGTGGTGGTGATAGTGGTAGTGGCAGTAGTGGTGGTGGTAGTGGTAGTGGTGGTGGTGATAGTGGTGGTGGCAGTAGTAGTGGTGGCGGTGGTAGTGGTGGTGGTGATAGTGGTAGTGGCAGTAGTGGTGGTGGTAGTGGTAGTGGTGGTGGTGATAGTGGTAGTGGCAGTAGTGGTGGTGGTAGTGGTAGTGGTGGTGGTGATAGTGGTAGTGGCAGTAGTGGTGGTGGCAGTGGTAGTGGTGGTGGTGATAGTGGTAGTGGCAGTAGTGGTGGTGGTAGTGGTAGTGGTGATGGTGATAGTGGTGGTAGTAGTGGTAGCAACATAACCATGGCCTTCACAATACAGTGTTGCTTGTACACATTGTTTACTCTCAGACAGAAGTCAAGGCTGGCCACACTTAGGTGGGTAATAGCCTCTGATAGGCACCGTTTTAACCCACTCCCCACACACAACTACCCACTCACCCACACACAACTACCCACTCACCCACACAACAACCCACTCACCCACACAACAACCCACTCACCCACACAACAACCCACTCCCCACACACAACTACCCACTCCCCACACACAACTACCCACTCACCCACACAACAACCCACTCACCCACACAACAACATACTCACTCACCTTTTAATTCAAGACTTCACTCAAAACATATCATTTATTCAGTTTTACTTTATTTTTGGTGAAATAACTGTGATAACTTGTACTGAGACTCATAAAGTAACACACACACACACACACACACACACACACACACACACACACACACACATTCCGACATCTTAATAAAGAATCGTTCAGGACCCTGTACACTGTGTACGTTAGGCCCATATTGGAGTATGCAGCACCAGTTTGGAACCCACACCTAGCCAAGCATGTGAAGAAGCTCGAGAAAGTGCAAAGGTTTGCAACAAGACTAGTCCCGGAGCTAAGGGGTATGTCCTACGAGGGAGGTTAAGGGAAATAGACCTGACGACACTGGAGGACAGGAGAGATAGGGAGACATGATAACAACATATAAGATACTGAGAGGAATTGACAAAGTGGACAGAGACAGAATGTTCCAGAGATGGGACACAACAACAAGGGGACACAGATGGAAGTTGAAGACTCAGATGAATCACAGAGATGTTAGGAAGTATTTCTTCAGTCACAGAGTTGTCGGGAAGTGGAATAGTTTAGGAAGCGATGTAGTGGAGGCAGGCTCTATACATAGCTTTAAGCAGAGGTATGATAAAGCTTATGGCGCAGGGAGAGTGACCCAGTAGCGGCCAGTGAAGAGGCGGGGCCAGGAGCTTTGACTCGACCCCTGCAACCACAACTAGGTGAGTACAACTAGGTGAGTACACACACACATATATAAGACACATCAGTTGAACATTCGTCAATAACACATTCTGGTGTCAACGTTTGGGTGAGATTCAGCGTCACAAGAAACTCATTAACAGAGTGAAAGAGTGACCTATTTTTTCCCCAGCTTGTCTGTACTGGAAACCTGTTCCTCGTTTGCTTAGTATTAATTCCTTTTTGAAGTCACGAGATGAATATTTGAATAACTGTGTATATCACATGTTGCCCAAGGCCACCAGGGGAAAAAACTCAATCTCCATCAAACAGGAGTTAATTACATAAATATCCGAGGGAAAAACGACGAAGAATTGGAAAAATAAACTTAAAAATCCGGATTTCTTAAAATCTGGAATATTGAAGGTGTGAGTTACTCTCTTTGTGACGTCTTTTTCCTGGGTACTAGAAGGAGAAGTATCGTAGGTACTAGAAGAAGTTTTCTAGGTACTAGAAAAAGTGGAAAAGACTATGCTTCCCAGAGTTATAACTTGTATCTGGTCGTCAGCACCTCACTAGAGTATCTGGTCGTCAGCACCTCACTAGAGTATCTGGTCGTCAGCACCTCACTAGAGTATCTGGTCGTCAGCACCTCACTAGAGTATCTGGTCGTCAGCACCTCACTAGAGTATCTGGTCGTCAGCACCTCACTAGAGTATCTGGTCGTCAGCACCTCACTAGAGTATCTGGTCGTCAGCACCTCACTAGAGTATCTGGTCGTCAGCACCTCACTAGAGTATCTGGTCGTCAGCACCTCACTAGAGGACCAACCACAAGCCTAACAAACCACACAACTCATCTGAATGGTGACTTAGCAGATAAAGACGAACATATTATTGAAGTCACTGTATTTTCAAGGCCGGAATATTGCTGTACACTCCTAAATTTGCTTGTAACAGGTAAGTGAACTGTAGATATAAATCCAGATGTACTCCTGTTAACCCCTTTGAGGCCTAGTTCTTAGGCCTTTTGTATATCCACATGCTCTTGCGCTACCCTCCACAGGATGGATATGAGGTGCACAATAAACTAGCCACTTCGGTGGCAAAATCTAAATCTAACGCCATCTCTTAACAGCCTCAAGCGAAATTGCAGATGTGGAGAATGTACACATAACCTTCACTACAAGTATTAATTCAGTCAAGCACCTAAATTACTGGGAACGACTGAAGTTGCTTGAACTCTACTTCTTGGAAACTAGGCGAGAAAGATACATCATAATTTACGCCTGGATATTTCGTAGGAATTGGTCTGAAATCTACATACCAAAATTACTCTCTACGGAAGCAAGAGGCTCGTCAAACGGTGTAAAATGCAACAAAATGGAACTTAGTGGTGCAATGAGTGCAGCAGCTGCAGCTCCCACCTTAACTTACCTCCAATACTGATTTAATTCTCCAGGATCAGTAAAGCACTTGAATGTTAATACCATTGTATCCCATGTTGGGTGGCCAGATGACTTTACTTGATCGCTGTCTTACACACACACACACACACACACACACACACACACACACACACACACACACACACACACACACACACACACACACACACATACACACATACATACACACACACACACACACACACATGTGTGTGTGTGGGGCCAGGAGCTGAGTCTCGACCCCTGCAACCTCAATTAGGTGAGTACACACACACACACATACAGATGAGATTAGTAAAGAAGATGGAAGAACAAGCAGGTATAACAGGAAGGGCAATGTAATGGATCAGGGAATACCTCAAAGGGAGGCAACAACGGGTCATGGTGCGTGGTGAGGTATCACAGTGGGCGCCTGTGACGAGCGGTGTACCGCAGGGGTCAGTCCTAGGACCAGTGTTATTCCTGGTATATGTAAATGACATGACGGACGGGATAGACTCAGAAGTGTCTCTATTCGCGGATGATGTGAAAATAATGAGGAGAATCACATCGGAAGAGGACCAGGCAGGGCTGCAAACAGACCTGGACAAGCTTGACATCTGGTCTAGCAGTTGGCTTCTCGAATTCAATCCCTCCAAATGCAAAGTCATGAGGATCGGAGAAGGGCAAAGAAGACCGCTGACAGAGTACAAGCTAAGCGGACAAAGGCTACAAACCTCGGCAAAGGAGAAAGACCTTGGAGTGAGTATAACGCCTAGCACGTCTCCGGAGGCACACATCAACCAGATAACTGCGGCAGCATATGGGCGTCTGGCAAACCTTAGATTAGCGTTCCGTTACCTTAACAAGGAATCGTTCAAGACACTGTATACCGTGTACGTCAGGCCCATACTAGAATATGCAGCACCAGTCTGGAACCCACACCTGGTCAAGCACGTAAGGAAACTAGAGAAAGTGCAAAGGTTTGCGACAAGGTTAGTTCCACAACTCAGGGTCTGTCTTATGAAGAAAGATTGAGGAAATAGGACTAACAACACTGGAGGAAAGAAGGGTCAGAGGAGACATGATAACGACATACAAAATACTGCGGGGAATTGACAAGGTAGATAGTGACAGGTTGTTTCAGAGAGGGAACACAGAAACAAGGGGACACAACTGGAAGCTGAAGACTCAGATGAGTCAAAGGGATGTCAGAAAACATTTCTTCAGCCACAGAGTAGTCAGGAAGTGGAATGGACTAGAGAAAGATATAGTGGAGGCAGGAACCATACATAGTTTTAAGACAAGGTATGATAAAGCTCATGGAGCAGGGAGAGCAGAGACCCAGTAGCAGACAGCGAAGAGGCGGGGCCAGGAGCTGAGTCTCGACCCCTGCAACCACAATTAGGTGAGTACAATTAGGTGAGTACACACACACACATACACAACACACACACACACACACACACACATACACACACATACACATACACACATACACACACACACACACACACACACGCACACACACACACACACACCTCATGCATCAACATGTTAGAGACACTACCAGAGAGAGAGGTGGGGATGATCCAGCAAGACTGGACCTAGTATTCACCTTGAGTAGTTCGGACATCGAGGATATCACGTATGAAAGGCCCCTTGGAGCTAGTGATCATTTGGTTCTGTGTTTTGATTATATAGTTGAGCTACAAGTGGAGAGGGGAGCAGGAATAGGAAGGGAGAAACGAAACTACAAAAGGGGGGACTACACAGGCATGAGGAACTTCCTACAAGACGTTCAGTGGGAGAGAGAATTGGCAGGAAAACCAGTAAAAGAAATGATGGAATATGTGACAACCAAATGGAAAGAGGCAGAGGAGAGGTTTGTCCCCAAGGGAAACAGAAGTAATGGGAAGACCAGAACGAGTCCTTGGTTCACCCAGAGGTGTAGGGAGGCAAAAACTAAGGGCACTAGAGAATGGAAAAAGTACAGAAGACAAAGGACCCAGGAAAATAAAGAGATTAGCCGAAGAGCCAGAAACGAATATGCACAGGTAAGAAGGGAGGCTCAGCGACAATATGAAAATGATATAGCATCAAAAGTCAAGTCTGACCCGAAGCTGTTGTATAGCCACATCAGGAGGAAAACAACAGTCAAGGACCAGGTAATCAGGCTGAGAAAGGAAGGTGGGGAGTTCACAATAAACGACCAAGAGGTATGTGAGGAGCTCAACATGAGATTTAAAGAAGTATTTACACAGGAGACAGGTAGGACTCCAGGAATTCAGAATAGGGAGGTATACCAACAAGTGCTGGATGAAATACACACAACCGAGGAGGAGGTGAAGAAGCTGCTATGTGAACTCGATACCTCAAAAGCGGTGGGACCGGACAACATTTCTCCGTGGGTCCTTAGAGAGGGAGCAGAGATGTTGTGTGTGCCACTAACACAAATCTTCAACACATCCATTGAAACTGGGCAACTA
>WNWK01003232.1:5000-137500 GCA_009830355.1 Cherax destructor | reverse complement strand
AATTCCAACTGACAATATCTGTAGTTGATCACTGAGTTGATGGTAAACTGATCAGTGTATCATACAGGCAAGAGCAGTGTATCATACAAGTATGAGCAGTGTATCATACAAGTAGGAGCAGTGTATCATACAAGTAGGAGCACTGTATCATACAAGTAGGAGCAGTGTATCATACAAGTAGGAGCAGTGTATCATACAAGTAGGAGCAGTGTATCATACAAGTAGGAGCAGTGTATCATACAGTGAATCATACAAGTAGGAGCAGTGTATCATACAAGTAGGAGCAGTGTATCATACAAGTAGGAGCACTGTATCATACAAGTAGGAGCAGTGTATCATACAAGTAGGAGCAGTGTATCATACAAGTAGGAGCAGAGTATCATACAAGTAGGAGCAGTGTATCATACAAGTAGGAGCAGTGTATCATACAAGTAGGAGCAGTGTATCATACAAGTAGGAGCAGTGTATCATACAAGTAGGAGCAGTGTATCATACAAGTAGGAGCAGTGTATCATACAAGTAGGAGCAGTGTATCATACAAGTAGGAGCAGTGTATCATACAAGTAGGAGCAGTGTATCATACAAGTAGGAGCAGTGTATCATACAAGTAGGAGCAGTGTATCATACAAGTAGGAGCAGTGTATCATACAAGTAGGAGCAGTGTATCATACAAGTATGAGCAGTGTATCATACAAGTAGGAGCAGTGTATCATACAAGTAGAAGCAGTATATCATACAAGTAGGAGCAGAGTATCATACAAGTATGAGCAGTGTATCATACAAGTATGAGCAGTGTATCATACAAGTAGGAGCAGTGTATCATACAAGTATGAGCAGTGTATCATACAAGTATGAGCAGAGTATCATACAAGTATGAGCAGTGTATCATACAAGTAGGAGCAGTGTATCATACAAGTATGAGCAGTGTATCATACAAGTATGAGCAGTGTATCATACAAGTAGGAGCAGTGTATCATACAAGTATGAGCAGTGTATCATACAAGTATGAGCAGAGTATCATACAAGTACGAGCAGTGTATCATACAAGTAGGAGCAGTGTATCATACAGGAAAGAGCAGTGTATCATACAAGTACGAGCAGTGTATCATACAAGTAGGAACAGTGTATCATATAAGTAGGAGCAGTGTATCATACAAGTATGAGCAGTGTATCATAAGTAGAGCAGAGTATCATAAGTAGGAGCAGTGTATCATACAAGTAGGAGCAGTGTATCATACAAGTAGGAGCAGTGTATCATACAAGTATGAGCAGTGTATCATACAAGTAGGAGCAGAGTATCATAAAAGTAGGAGCAGTGTATCATACAAGTAGGAGCAGTGTATCATACAAGTAGGAGCAGTGTATCATACAAGTAGGAGCAGAGTATCATACAAGTAGGAGCAGTGTATCATACAAGTAGGAGCAGAGTATCATACAAGTAGGAGCAGTGTATCATACAAGTAGGAGCAGTGTATCATACAAGTAGGAGCAGTGTATCATACAAGTAGGAGCAGTGTATCATACAAGTAGGAGCAGTGTATCATACAAGTAGGAGCAGTGTATCATACAAGTAGGATTAGTGTATCATACAGGCAAGAGCAGTGTATCATACAAGTAGGAGCAGTATATCATACAAGTAGCAGTGTATCATACAAGTAGGAGCAGTGTATCATACAAGTAGGATTAGTGTATCATACAGGCAAGAGCAGTGTATCATACAAGTAGGAGCAGTATATCATACAAGTAGCAGTGTATCATACAAGTAAGAGCATTGTATCATACAAGTAGGAGCAGTATATCATACAAGTAGCAGTGTATCATACAAGTAGGAGCAGTGTATCATACAAGCAAGAGCAGTGTATCATACAAGCAAGAGCAGTGTATCATACAATCAAGAGCAGTGTATCATACAAGCAGAGGCAGTGTATCATACAATCAAGAGCTGAGTATCAAAGAAGCAAGAGCAGTGTATCATACAAGCAGAGGCAGTGTATCATACAATCAAGAGCAGTGTATCATACAAGCAAGAGCAGAGTATCATACAAGCAGAGGCAGTGTATCATACAAGCAAGAGCAGTGTATCATACAAGCAAGAGCAGTGTATCATACAAGCAGAGGCAGTGTATCATACAAGCAGAGGCAGTGTATCATACAAGCAGAGGCAGTGTATCATACAAGCAAGAGCAGTGTATCATACAAGCAGAGGCAGTGTATCATACAAGCAAGAGCAGTGTATCATACAAGCAAGAGCAGAGTATCATACAAGCAGAGGCAGTGTATCATACAAGCAAGAGCAGTGTATCATACAAGCAAGAGCAGTTTATCATACAAGCAGAGGCAGTGTACCATACAAGCAGAGGCAGTGTATCATACAAGCAGAGGCAGTGTACCATACAAGCAGAGGCAGAGTATCATACAAGCAGAGGCAGTGTACCATACAAGCAGAGGCAGTGTATCATACAAGCAGAGGCAGTGTACCATACAAGCAGAGGCAGTGTATCATACAAGCAGAGGCAGTGCGGGCTGACCATCGTGTTGTTTACAATGGCTGGTCAACCATTAACCACAAGCATAACCGCAAGTGATGGCCTTTTACTCCCGCCTTGTTCCCTCCTCTCAAACGCCAGATATTTACATCGTGATAGAATTTTCTTCCCTCCTTGCAGCGTTCCTTCCTACTTAATTCCTTCCTTCCCTCCCTGCCTTCCTCCTTCCACACGTAGGAGTACACACAGTCACACTATGAGACACTACGCAGGGTAAAAATACTAAGAATCCGGTAATGCAATGATTGGTAAACAAGGAATCTGAAACATTATTATTTTTATAATTAGACTAAGCGCTAAAAGGAATCCGAATCAGTGCTGATGCTTGAGGATCTGACAGAGAGTAGCAACACCACTCTAGAATAGCTAAGGTTCCTCTAATTCCTAGGTTTCAAGAGTCCTTCAAAAGCATCAAGGCTACTTCCTCTTTTGAAGGCTTCAAACACACAAAGACATAGAGGAAAGAGACTGAGTTTCATGTGTTAGATCAGAATCTATTCTGCTAGTACTGGCAACTAGAAACCACTAGATCAGAAGGCGAACTAAATCCCAAGATCAACTTGCAAACAACTTAGGTACGAATTGTACTCTCCAACAGAAGGGAACTTGGTAAGTTCCATAAGACAGTGGCCGATCAGTCAGACTGTGGTGGTACCTACGATGGTCTGTGTGTCAGTAGCACCAACAACTTGGGAAGACAAGTACACAGGTAGCAGAGTAAGCCTTGAATGGGACAACATTTCGCCCTAATATGCACACAGAAATCACTCCATACGAAAGCAAAAGACTTGGCAGACGGTGCAACGTACCCCCAGTGAAAAGTAGGGGCGCCACTGGTACACTAAGAGAAAACACAATAAGTGTCCGGGGCCCAAGACTGTTCAACAGCCTCCCACCAGCCATAAGGGGCATTACCAGTAGACCTCTGGTTGCCTTCAAGAGGGAGCTGGACAGATACCTAAAGTCAGTACCAGATCAGCCGGGCTGTGGGTCGTACGTTGGACTACGTGCAGCCAGCAGTAACAGCCTCGTTGATCAGGCCCTGATCCACCGGGAGGCCTGGTCATAGACCGGGCCGCGGGGGACGTCGATCCCCGGATGCCCTCCAGGTAGACTCCAGGTAAGAAAAGCTTCATAAAAAAGGCTGTCCCAATTAAAGCAAGTTCCGCTGCATTTGTGCTTGTGTTTGTTACTGTGCCGCTTTATGACCCTTATGGATTTAGCACTTAGTTATAATAATAATTTATTACCGTGGGTAATTAAGCAGAGCATGAAGCAGGATGGTCTGGTCTGATACCAGGACGCGGGGGCGCTTGCATCCGGACCCGACAGCTGCTAAGTTGTAGGTCAACGGAATGTCTGCCACTCCCGCCACAAGAAGAACACTCAAGCAGGACATTCACCTCCTCCTTGCTCGCCTCGCTCATTCTCACCATAATAGCTTATTGTAAACAATGCCAGGAGCTCTTGTTAAAAACTTCTGTTCAAAAGTCTTTGATACGATACTGCATTTTTTTTTTAAATCTGGTGTATCGTAAGTTACAAGTGATGCAAAGGGGAATTTATGGCATAATACCATAGTTGGCATAACTCTAAACTGAACTAACTTTGAATCATCGACCAGCAGTCACCATCCAGGAGTCACCATTCAGGACTCACTATCCAGGAGTCACCATTCAGGACTCACCATCCAGGAGTCACCATTCAGGACTCACTATCCAGGAGTCACCATTCAGAACTCACCATCCAGGACACCATCCAGGAGTCACCATCCTAGTGTCTTCGACATTTGGAAAGTGGAGAGTGATGTTCTCTGTTTTTTTTCCAGAATAAGAAAAAGGACTTTCCCAGGCTCAAATTTTTCTCTTTTCCTGACAGAACTTTCCTACTTTCACTGTGTGTGTGTGTGTGTGTGTGTACTCACCTATTTGTACTCACCTAATTGTGGTTGCAGGGGTCGAGCATAGCTCCTGGCCCCGCCTCTTCACTGATTGCTACTAGGTCCTCTCTCTCCCTGCTCCATGAGCTTTATCAAACCTCGTCTTAAAACTATGTATGGTTCCTGCCTCCACTACGTCACTTTCTATGCTATTCCACTTCTTGACAACTCTATGACTGAAGAACTACTTCCTAACATCCCTTTGACTCATAGGAGTCTTCAACTTCCAATTGTGACCCCTTGTTTCTGTGTGTGTGTATACACCATGACATCCCAACTAGGATTCAGAGACGTAACAAGACTTAGCAGACAATCCCTTCATAAACCCTAACTACCTCTTCAAAAACCTTAACAATCCCCTTCAAAAACCTTAACTACATCTTCAAAAACCTTTACGAACTCTACAAAAATCTTAACTACCTCTTCAAAAACCTTTACGACCCCTTCAAAAACCTTAACTACCCCTTCAAAAACCTTTACGACCCTTTCAAAAGCTTTAACGACCTCTTCAAAATCCTTAACGACCCTTCAAAAGCATTCACGACCCCTTCAGAAGCCTTAACGACCCCTTCCGTAGCCTGACGACCCTGCGACGTGTGGTGTCTGCTCCATCTGGCCACATGCTGCTCCGGGACCTATCAACAATTATGCACCTAATTACAATATCACTCGGGAGTCTCCTGATCACATTATAGAAGGGTCCTGAACAGCATCTGGTCCGGAGCAATGACAGCAACGGTAAGCAACACCCGCCCTATTCCATGGTTATTACCTCTAAGAGGCGGGCCCAGGAGCTTTAGCTCAACACCGGTAAACTCAACTAGGTAGTGAGCTAAGTGGGTAAGGGTGGTTGATTGGGTTTAAAGCCTGTCGACTGCACGAGGGTCATTGAAAGATGCTCGTAAACTGTTCCCCACCAGTCACGAATACTGTGAGGGATGGGTACTTCTTGGTGTGTATACATCCAGATACAAGCATCTCGGTCTACATGCACTGATATACACATCTCTCGGTGTATATAGAATGAGGGATACACATCTCTCGGTATATATATACATATATATACAATGAGACACACACACACATACACACACACACACCATGGTGTGAATAAAAAACACACAATTGGTTACCGAAAAAATACGAGTGAGACACATCGTATCAGTGTTGACACACGAATACCGGTTATGGCATTGTACCGTGAAGAAGTTCCACCTCTGGGGTGGTCGAAACGTCTTCACAATAAAGCGCCATAACTCACACCAAGCCTTCTTTACACAGTGTGGGCACATTCTACCACTGTGG
Source organism: Cherax destructor (assembly GCA_009830355.1). Classification (NCBI taxonomy): domain Eukaryota; kingdom Metazoa; phylum Arthropoda; class Malacostraca; order Decapoda; family Parastacidae; genus Cherax; species Cherax destructor. The sequence continues at coordinate 131,710 of WNWK01003232.1, read as the reverse complement.
AAAAAGCCTGGGTCTATCCCCACAATCCCCCACCTCGCCCAGGACCAATGACAACACCTCAGGATATATTCTCTCGTGACCTCATCTGCCACGAGGTCACATGACCTAGTATGATTTATCTCTGGGTGCCCCGAGGCGGCGGTCATTAAACGGAACTGGTTCCGCTATCTCTGCATAATGACTCGGTGCATTGTTGAGGAAAATAATGACATTATAAAGTTTAAACTTAGGGTGAAAATCCTTTGCCACATCAGAACTGCAGTGCCTGCTGGAACTAGTAACTGGGTTTACTGAAGCTAGTAGCTGGGTTTACTGGAGCTAGTAGCTGGGTTTACTGGAGCTAGTAGCTGGGTTTACTGGTGCTAGTAGCTGAGTTTACTGGAGCTAGTAGCTGGGTTTACTGAAGCTAGTAGCTGGGTTTACTGGAGCTAGTAGCTGGGTTTACTGGAGCTAGTAGCTGGGTTTACTGGAGCTAGTAGCTGGGTTTATTGGACCTACTAGCTGGGTTTACTGAAGCTAGTAGCTGGGTTTATTGGACCTACTAGCTGGGTTTACTGGAGCTAGTAGCTGGGTTTACTGAAGCTAGTAGCTGGGTTTACTGGAGCTAGTAGCTGGGTTTACTGGAGCTAGTAGCTGGGTTTACTGAAGCTAGTAGCTGGGTTTATTGGACCTACTAGCTGGGTTTACTGGAGCTAGTAGCTGGGTTTACTGAAGCTAGTAGCTGGGTTTACTGGAGCTAGTAGCTGGTTTTACTGGTGCTAGTAGCTGAGTTTACTGGAGCTAGTAGCTGGGTTTACTGAAGCTAGTAGCTGGGTTTATTGGACATACTAGCTGGGTTTACTGAAGCTAGTAGCTGGGTTTACTGGAGCTACTAGCTGGGTTTACTGGAGATTACTGAGCTAGTAGCTGGGTTTACTGGTGTGCTGTTTATTGCTAAGGAGCTAGCTGAAGAGCTTTACTGAAGCTAGTAGCTGGATTTATTGGACCTACTAGCTGGGTTTACTGAAGCTAGTAGCTGGGTTTACTGGAGCTAGTAGCTGGGTTTACTGGAGCTAGTAGCTGGGTTTACTTAAGCTAGTAGCTGGGTTTATTGGACCTACTAGCTGGGTTTACTGGAGCTACTAGCTGGGTTTATTGGACCTACTAGCTGGGTTTACTGAAGCTAGTAGCTGGGTTTACTGGTGCTAGTAGCTGGGTTTACTGGAGCTAGTAGCTGGGTTTACTGAAGCTAGTAGCTGGGTTTATTGGACCTACTAGCTGGGTTTACTGAAGCTAGTAGCTGGGTTTACTGGAGCTACTAGCTGGGTTTACTGAAACTAGTAGCTGGGTTTACTGAAGCTAGTAGCTGGGTTTACTGAAGCTAGTAGCTGGGTTTACTGGAGCTAGTAGCTGGGTTTACTGGAGCTAGTAGCTGGGTTTACTGGAGCTAGTAGCTGGGTTTACTGGAGCTAGTAGCTGGGTTTACTGGAGCTAGTAGCTGGGTTTACTGGTGCTAGTAGCTGGGTTTACTGGTGCTAGTAGCTGGGTTTACTGGTGCTAGTAGCTGGGTTTACTGGTGCTAGTAGCTGGGTTTACTGGAGCTAGTAGCTGGGTTTACTGGTGCTAGTAGCTGGGTTTACTGGTGCTAGTAGCTGGGTTTATTGGAGCTAGTAGCTGGGTTTACTGGTGCTAGTAGCGGGGTTTACTGGAGCTAGTAGCTGGGTTTACTGGTGCTAGTAGCTGGGTTTACTGGTGCTAGTAGCTGGGTTTACTGGAGCTAGTAGCTGGGTTTACTGGTGCTAGTAGCTGGGTTTACTGGTGCTAGTAGCTGGGTTTATTGGAGCTAGTAGCTGGGTTTACTGGTGCTAGTAGCTGGATTTGCTGGAGCTAGCAGCTGGGTTTACTGGAGCTAGTAGCTGGGTTTACTGAAGCTAGTAGCTGGGTTTACTTTAGCCAGTAACTGGGTTTGCCGAAGCTGATAACTGGGTTTACCGGAGCTGGTAACTTTGTTTACAGGAGCTGGTAACTAAGTTTACTGGAGCAAGTAACTGGGTTTACTGGTGCCAATAACTGGGTTTACTGGTGCCAATAACTGGGTTTACTGGTGTCACCAGTTCCACCCCAACGAAAAAAAAACCTGAGCAGGCGCCATAAGCTCAAGAAACTCGCTGAACAAGTCATGAGTGTTGCAGAACTGTTGATGCAACACTTGCAACCACCACCACTGCAACCACCACCACACTTGTTGCAAAACAGACTAAGAATTTATTCAGGTACACATAAATACAGTTACATAAATTCTCATACATAGCAGCATATGTGTAGATTACCCACCCGAATAACCCAAGAAAAGTCAAAGTGACTTATTTCCAATGAGGTCCTTGACTTATTTCCATTGAGGTCCTTGACTTATTTCCATTGAGGTCCTTGACTTATTTCCATTGAGGTCCTTGACTTAATTCCAGTGAGGTCCTTGACTTTTAATTTCCAGTGAGGTCCTTGACTTATTTCCATTGAGGTCCTTGACTTATTTCCAGTGAGGTCCTTGACTTATTGAGTCCTTGACTTTTTTCCATGAGGTCCTTGACTTATTTCCAGTGAGGTCCTTGACTTATTTCCATTGAGGTCCTTGACTTATTTCCAGTGAGGTCCTTGACTTATTTCCATTGAGGTCCTTGACTTATTTCCAGTGAGGTCCTTGACTTATTTCCAGTGAGGTCCTTGACTTATTTCCATTGAGGTCCTTGACTTATTTCCAGTGAGGTCCTTGACTTATTTCCAATGAGGTCCTTGACTTATTTCCATTGAGGTCCTTGACTTATTTCCAGTGAGGTCCATGGGCGTCACCGAAGGAAACTTCTACTGAAGTCGTTCAACAGAGGCTGACTTAACTGATACTTGAGTGGATTTAAATACACGTGAGGCTCAGCAAGCTCAGAGTAGACTCATTTTATTACACGAATCAATTTCTACAGGATGAAGAGTTGTTATCGTAGCTCAGTTCATTTCAAAGCCCAGCCCCGTCTAAGGGTTGGATATTGAAGTGAAAAGTATGTATGAAAGTATATTGAAGTGAAAAGTATGTATGAAAGTATATTGAAGTGAAAAGTATGTATGAAATATATGTGAAAAGTATTTATGAAAAGTATGTATGAAATATATATATAAAAAGTATATATGAAAGTATATATGAAAAGTATGTATGAAAGTATTTATGAATTATATATGAAAGTATATATGGAACGTATATACAAATGTGTATTATTATTATTACTGAATTTTTCGACGTTTCAGAGTAGGTGGAGATGGTTTTTGACATCCTTCAATTTTTAGCTGAAATATGTAGATTTACCACCAGCCAACAGTCAACTAACACCCAGGTACCTACTTAATGCTAGGTGAACAGGGACATCAGGTGTAAAGAAGCAAGCCCAATGTTTCCACCCTTGCCGGGGATCGAACCACGTACAGTCAGTGTATGAGCTGAGTGCGCTACCAACTACGCAACGAAACGTGTTCCAATTAAAGTTTGTTGTGTGTTGTTGTGTCTGGTATACCCATGTCTGGCTGAATTACACCTCGACATCCAAGACTGATCTTAAGTCCTTATCCTGACCGAAATGTCGTCTGACATTTAGACTTCCTCAGTCTACATTGCGTGCCTCTACACTCACTTATTGTCTTGTTGCTCCACAAACCTGATTGTTGCAAACTCCAGCAACAATGCCCACTCAACCTGGACATGTAATGTTCAACATGAAGCATGTTACATCGGACCACATGAGTCCAGGCAGCATATGTTGGCACTTCATTTATAAGACTATTCCAGCAACATGTGGTGGCTGCATTGCATCCACTCGCTCTTCCAGAGGACGTCTCTCTTGTTGATTTTTATAAATACTTCGAGAATAGATAATAAGACTAGTATTGCCTTCAGCTCACCTTCGTGTAACTGCAATGAAACGGATCATAATCAGACGTATTATACAATATACTTCAGAAAACAACAGATGTTGTAGTCTCTACGAGATTCAAGATATTTGTTAATTTATTAAGTCGGCTAGAATCCCCTAACAATGATCTTTGTTAGAAGATGACCAGTTTAGAGGTACTACTAGTAGCTAGTAGCTGTATTTGTGCTCACAGTGGTGGCCCATGCTAACCTCCCTATGGTGTATAGAAGTATATCTAGTTGGATGAATGTTTTTAGAGCCAGCTGATCCAGTGGTTAATGCACTGGAGTGCGAGTTTTAGGATTCACCTGCCATGGGTTCAAACTCCACCCGTTCCCTGGTTAGTAGCTATCCTTCAGTACCTACACTCCTTCGGAAGCCTCAGACGGATCACCATCTGGAAAAGACCTGTGCTGGAGGCGATCACACACACACAATCACTAGTCATCAGTCAAGGACCCCAATGGAAATAAGTCACTCTGTGTGACTTATTTGGGTATCCAAGTTACTTGGATACCCAATACATAGTTACACTGTGTATGATAATTGTACCTAAATAAACTTACTTACTAACATACTATCAGTCAGATCCTGGTGGTTGTGCTGGTATTTTGTCTCCTGACACTGACGATCACAAGAAACTGGTTAAGCATCTGCAGACACTGGAAGCGAGGGTTTTCACCCCATTTAAAAATGTAAAGGGTCATCACAAAGGAGAATTTTGATTTCATGGTATACAAGTTATCAGAAGAAGTATATATGTGAGTTTCCTGGTGAGACTCGGCATCAAGCACCGCCCTTGTGTGTTGTGTTAAGCGGCACGACACTAACATCCTGGTGAGGCTCAGCATCAAGCACCTCCCTGGTATGTTGTGTTAGGCGGCACGACACTAACATCCTGGTGAGACTCGGCATCAAGCACCGCCCTTGTGTGTTGTGTTAAGCGGCACGACACTAACATCCTGGTGAGGCTCAGCATCAAGCACCTCCCTGGTGTGTTGTGTTAGGCGGCACGACACTAACATCCTGGTGAGACTCGGCATCAAGCACCTCCCTGGTGTGTTGTGTTAGGCGGCACAACACTAACATCCTGGTGAGGCTCAGCATCAAGCACCTCCCTGGTGTGTTGTGTTAGGCGGCACGACACTAACATCCTGGTGAGACTCGGCATCAAGCACCTCCCTGGTGTGTTGTGTTAGGCGGCACGACACTAACATCCTGGTGAGACTCAGCATCAAGCACCTCCCTGGTGTGTTGTGTTAGGCGGCACGACACTAACATCCTGGTGAGACTCGGCATCAAGCACCTCCCTGGTGTGTTGTGTTAGGCGGCACAACACTAACATCCTGGTGAGACTCGGCATCAAGCACCTCCCTGGTGTGTTGTGTTAGGCGGCACGACACTAACATCCTGGTGAGACTCGGCATCAAGCACCTCCCTGGTGTGTTGTGTTAGGCGGCACAGACACTAACATCCTGGTGAGACTCGGCATCAAGCACCTCCCTGGTGTGTTGTGTTAGGCGGCACAACACTAACATCCTGGTGAGACTCGGCATCAAGCACCTCCTGGTGTGTTGTGTTAGGCGGCACGACACTAACATCCTGGTGAGGCTCGCATCAAGCACCTCCCTGGTGTGTTGTGTTAGGCGGCACGACACTAACATCCTGGTGAGACTCGGCATCAAGCACCTCCCTGGTGTGTTGTGTTAGGCGGCACGACACTAACATCCTGGTGAGGCTCAGCATCAAGCACCGCCCTTGTGTGTTGTGTTAGGCGGCACGACGCAACATCCTGGTGAGGCTCGGCATCAAGCACCTCCCTGGTGTGTTGTGTTAGGCGGCACAACACTAACATCCTGGGCTGAGACTCGGCATCGAACATCGGTGCACCTCCTCCTGGTGTGTTGTGTTAGGCGGCACAACTAACATCCTGTGAGACTGCAAAACTCCTGGTGTAGGACAACTAACATCCTGGACCGCATCAAGCACCTCCCTGGTGTGTTGTGTTAGGCGGCACGACACTAACATCCTGGTGAGACTCAGCATCAAGCACCTCCCTGGTGTAGTGTTAGGCGGCACAACACTAACATCCTGGTGAGGCTCAGCATCAAGCACCTCCCTGGTGTGTTGTGTTAGGCGGCACGACACTAACATCCTGGTGAGGCTCGGCATCAAGCACCTCCCTGGTGTGTTGTGTTAGGCGGCACAACACTAACAACCTGGTGAGACTCGGCATCAAGCACCTCCCTGGTGTGTTGTGTTAGGCGGCACAACACTAACATCCTGGTGAGGCTCGGCATCAAGCACCTCCCTGGTGTGTTGTGTTAGGCGGCACAACACTAACAACCTGGTGAGACTCGGCATCAAGCACCTCCCTGGTGTATTGTGTTAGGCGGCACAACACTAACATCCTGGTGAGGCTCGGCATCAAGCACCTCCCTGGTGTGTTGTGTTAGGCGGCACAACACTAACATCCTGGTGAGGCTCGGCATCAAGCACCTCCCTGGTGTGTTGTGTTAGGCGGCACAACACTAACAACCTGGTGAGGCTCGGCATCAAGCACCTCCCTGGTGTATTGTGTTAGGCGGCACAACACTAACAACCTGGTGAGACTCAGCATCAAGCACCTCCCTGGTGTTGTGTTAGGCGGCACGACACTAACATCCTGGTGAGGCTCGGCATCAAGCACCTCCCTGGTGTTGTGTTAGGCGGCACGACACTAACATCCTGGTGAGGCTCGGCATCAAGCACCTCCCTGGTGTGTTGTGTTAGGCGGCACGACACTAACATCCTGGTGAGACTCGGCATCAAGCACCTCCCTGGTGTTGTGTTCGGCGGCACGACACCAACATCCTGGTGAGACTCGGCATCAAGCACCTCCCTGGTGTGGTGTTTTAGGCGGCACGACACTAACATCCTGGGCTACCGACGTGATCAAACCAAACATGTTTCCACTGGTCTGACGTCTGATAAATTATCGTTAAACTTTCGCTACTGTGATTACATTTATAGTACAGATTATTTTCCGACATCGATTAGTTCCATTTTATCCGTGACAATTGAATCTGCACCAGTCATCAAGTGGCAGCGACTCAGTACTTAACTGATGGTAATGAGGCAGCGCCCTTCATATACAAGGAAATATATGTCCAGTTATTATACGTAATCAATGCTTGTGCTAACTACGACCCACGTAACTTAACATTACAACAATCTTACTTTGCTACGCCATCACGCTGCTCACATGTTCTTGATCACAACAACTGGTCTGGGAGCGCACCTCCAGCACCTCCAGCACCTCCAGCACCTCCAGCACCTCCAGCACCTCCTGCACCTCCAGCACCTCCATCAACTCCATCACCTCCATCACCTCCAGCACCTCCATCACCTCATCACCTCCAGCACCTCCAGCACCTCCAGCACCTCCAGCACCTTCAGCACCTTCAGCACCTCCATCACTTCCAGCACCTCCAGCACCTCCAGCACCTCCAGCACCTCCATCACCTCCATCACCTCCAGCACCTCCAGCACCTCCAGCACCTTCAGCACCTCCAGCACCTCCAGCACCTCCAGCACCTCCAGCACCTCCAGCACCTCCAGCACCTCCATCACCTCCATCACCTCCATCACCTCCATCACCTCCAGCACCTCCAGCATCTCCAGCACCTCCAGCACCTCCAGCACCTCCAGCACCTCCAGCACTTCTAGCACCTCCATCACCTCCAGCACCTCCAGCACCTCCAGCACCTCCAGCACCTCCAGCACCTCCATCACCTCCATCACCTCCAGCACCTCCATCACCTCCAGCACCTCCAGCACCTCCAGCACCTCCAGCACCTCCAGCACCTCCAGCACCTCCATCACCTCCATCACCTCCATCACCTCCAGCACCTCCAGCACCTCCAGCACCTCCAGCACCTCCAGCACTTCCAGCACCTCCATCACCTCCAGCACCTCCAGCACCTCCAGCCTCCAGCACCTCCATCACCTCCAGCACCTCCAGCACCTCCAGCACCTCCAGCACCTCCAGCACCTCCAGCACCTCCAGCACCTCCAGCACCTCCAGCACCTCCAGCACCTCCAGCACCGCTCACCCTTCCAATAGTCTCCATGTAATCTTCACTTCCTCCCGGATTATTTTCCAGCCATTTTTTCCCCATTTCCCAGGTGCTGTATGACTCCTATGGGTTTGGAACGCCCCCATGAAAATAATAACAGTGATAATAATAATTGCTATGTATGATAATTGTACACCTATGTACAATTGTATGATAATTGTACACCTTCCTTGGATCGCGAAGGTATCCCTGTGTGGCATAACCCCAGCCCCCTCTACCACAATGATTCCAGGAAGGCATCCCTGTGTGGCATAACCCCAGCCCCTTCTACCATAATGATCCCTGGAAGGTATCTCCGTGTGGCATTACCCCAGCCCCCTCTACCACAATGATCCCAGAAAGGCATCCCTGTGTGGCATAACCCCAGCCCCCTCTACCACAATGATCCCATGAAGGCATCCCTATGTGGCATAACCCCAGCCCTCTCTACCACAATGATCCCAGGAAGGTATCCCCTTGTGGCATTACCCCAGCCCTCTACCACAATGATCCCAGGAAGGTATCCCCGTGTGACATTACCCCAGCCCCATCTACCACAATGATCCCAGGAAGGTATCCCCGTGTGGCATAACCCCAGCCCCCTCTACCATAATGATCCCTGGAAGGTATCCCCGTGTGGCATAACCCCAGCCCCCTCTACCACAATGATCCCAAGAAGGCATCCCTGTGTGGCATAACCCCAGCCCCCTCTACCACAATGATCCCATGAAGGCATCCCTATGTGGCATAACCCCAACCCTCTCTACCACAATGATCCCAGGAAGGTATTCCCTTGTGGCATTACCCCAGCCCCCTCTACCACAATGATCCCAGGAAGGTATCCCTGGCATAACCCGCCTACCGTAATGATCCAGGAAGGATCCCCGTGTGGCATAACCCCAGCCTCATCTACCACAATGATCCCAGGAAGGTATCCCCGTGTGACATTACCCAAGCCCCCTCTAACACAATGATCCCAGGAAGGTATCCCTGTGTGGCATAACCCCAGCCCCCTCTACCATAATGATCCCTGGAAGCTATCCCCGTGTGGCATAACCCCAGCCTCATCTACCTCAATGCACATGACAAGCAGTGAAGAATCTTATGACAACGCTTCGGTCCGGCACGGACCATTAACTATTCATAATCCAGCACCATAACTTTTGAAGTCCCCATAAATTACATTTACAAGTTGTCACCATCGAAGGTTTAAAGCCAGTCGGATGAATCATTCAGAAATTTCCGCATGAAAAACACCATTTCAACTTTCGAAATTTCTTTCATAAACAAAAAAAGGACAGACTGGGACCCACAAATAATAACCAGTGGACCAGATTATGTTGTGGTCTTCAAGTTTTAGCGGGATGGACAGCTAGGTCAGTGGAAGACCTCGCTCAGGTGACCGCCAGCTTCACGATGCTGTCATGGGAAAGTACACTAGTGCACGTGGAGAAAGGTGCATTACTGTACGTGGAAAAGTACACTAGTGTACGTGGAAAAAGGTACACTACTGTACGTGGAAAAGTACACTAGTGCACGTGGAAAAAGTACCCTAGTGAAAAAGTACACAACTGTACGTGGAAATTGCACACTAATGTACGTGGAAAAAGTACATCAGTGTATAGTTCTGGATATTTATTAAAGGCAACGTTTCGCCACGAGCGGTTGATGAAATCACTGGTGGCAAAACGTTGCCGCAGTAGGTGGGTGTCACCATACTTGTTCCAACCAGGACATAAGTGTCCCCTTCCTGACCACATTAACTGACCTCGGACTACCCAGGTTAGGTAAGGTTTGTCAGGAAACAGGACAAGTGTTTCCTGACGTGGGTCTTAGTCATGTGATGACCCCACAGCTGGAGCTTTCGGTAATCTGACCGAGGCCTTCCACTGGCTTACCCCTCCGCCCCCTTTAAAAATTATAGTTCTGATCATAACTTTCTTCACAACTACTTAGTCTATGGGTTTATCATAGTGTAACAGAGTTTTATAAAGTAACAGAGTTTTATAAAGTAACAGAGTTTTATAAAGTAACAGAGTTTTATAAAGTAACAGAGTTTTATAAAGTAACAGAGTTTTATAAAGTAACAGAGTTTTATAAAGTAACAGAGTTTTATAAAGTCTTTAGAAGGGTTCCACGGAGGGGCCCTTGAAGCCACTTTTGTCCAAATTGCTTAAAAATTTTGGGTCTACAGTGTGAGAAGGTTTTTTTAAAAAAATAATGATCTTAATAATATAGCGTAATTCAATACAAAATAACAGTTAAAATATAAATTAAAAGGTTATTAAAATATCATGTAGGTCTAGCTGTCGCTGGTTCCCATGGTGACCCCATAACAGTTCCAGCTTCAGGACCCAAAATGTAGCTCCAGGATTGTACCAGTGATCGTCAGGGGTGTATCACAGGAGACTGTCAATACGGGTTCACGCTCCCCGACGTCCAATATGGCTGACAAGTGTCAACTCAAGAAATTCGAGTCACGAAACCTCCCCCTAAAAAAAATGCGTACTATTGAAATCTCTGCGGGTTTTTTCTCCAGGTTTAGCGTGATAACGGGTGATTACCGCGGCAATACACACTTGCGTTACGGGGAAAAATAATCAATATTTACTCATTATATATCCCATTTGTACATGAATGGTATACAGTACGAACAAGATGAAGAATTAGACACATGTGCAACATCTGGGTATCTGTATTGTAGACGTTTCGCCCTCCAGTGGCTTTATCAATACAATACAATAATGTGAAGAATGTAGAACTATATACCGTAGTCTTTACCGACACCAAAACTGAGGGACTGATTACCTCACCTTCTGAGTATAGTTCTATATTATTCTATATTATGTCCTTGTATTGTATTGATAAAGCCACTGGAGGGCGAAACGTCTACAAATAAAGATACTCAGATGTTACATATGTTTCTAATTCTTCACATCCTATCTAGTTGTCCCCGTCTTGGTGTCCCTCTCAAGCTGACCAGCCTGGAGACAACAAGTGTCGCACCTACATAAATCAACTACAACCTTACTTTGCAACGACCCAACGAAATTGAAAATATAATGATGAGTTACTGGAACGGTGATCGGCGGAGTCAAACTCGTAATCTATGACCATTTTCATAAATCGACTTCCTGTCTGTATGTGAGTTGGCAGAGCAAATAATTTAACCCATGAAGGAAGAATGTGCGTGTGTACCGGGGGTGTGGTTGACCCTGTGGTCGGTGTTGGTTGTGACAATGTTGCATCCGGGAGGAACCAACCAGTTAGGAAATACCTTCTCTCTCTCTCTCTCTCTGTCTCTGTCTCTCTGTCTCTCTCTCTCTCTCTCTCTCTCTCTCTCTCTCTCTCTCTCTCTAGTTTAGTTTACCCTGAGAAACACCTCCTGTACTTTGCTCTAGTATGCCCTAAAAAACTTCCACAGGTGAGACTAGAATAAGCTCAAAATAGTACATCTTAGTCTAGTATGCTCTCAGAAACACCCCACATCTAGTATAGACTCTCAGAAATACACATTTAGTCTAGTATCTCACAGAAAATAAAGATGCCTAGTATATCTCAGCAACCATGCTATTTAGTCTAGTATACCCACAGAAAAATAAAGATTAGCCTAGCATATCTCAGCACCATTGCGTATTTTGTCTAGTATACCCTCGTGCGTTTAGTTGTTTGAAGACATCTTCTAGAGTCATCGCTCCCGCGACCCGGTCTCAGACCAGACATCGCTCCCGCGACCCGGTCTCAGACCAGACATCGCTCCCGCGACCCGGTCTCAGACCAGACATCACGGTTGCGGGTTAGCCCCCCCCCAGGTTGGACGAAACGTTACTTTAATAAACGTGTATATTTATAACCTAGAAGTATCCTAGGATATATACACAGGTGTATTTCGGTCAGTGAATATACACTCACAGTTTACATGTATGTAGGGGATTAATGACCCTCGTGTAGTCGATAGGCTTGAAACCCCATTAACCAACCTTGGACTATCTATAAAGGATTTTCTAAACGTAGCATTAACATTTTTTTTTTTTTGGTCGTTGTTGGAAATGCGCGTGAGATATTAAGCAGGCGCGGACCCCTGACATTTGCTTTTTACTGTGGAGATAATGGTGGAAGTTTGCGCATTAGGCTGTGTTTCGTCTTCTCGGTGTCAGGCCTCTTTAAGCTGGAACCTTGAAATGTACATGCGTACACACACGCGCGCGCGCGCGCGTGTAAATAACTGGAAGTAGAAGACTCAGATGAGTCACAGGGATGTTAGGAAGTATTTCTTCAGTCATAGAGTTGTCAGGAAACAGAGAGTCTGGAGAGGGATGTAGTGGAGGCAGAACCATACATAGCTTTAACAAGAGATATGATAAAGCTCAGGGAGAGAGTGGATCTAGTAGCGACCAGTGAATAGGCGGGGCCAGGAGCTATGACTAGACCCCTGCAACCACAATTATGTGAGTACGGACACGCGCAAGTGGACCTACTAGCGACTAGCGAAGAAGTGGGAGTCAGGAGTTAAGACTCGACCCGTGCAAGCACAAATAGGTTTGAGGAAGACCTGCCTACTATGGGCCAATAGGCTTGCTGCAGTGCTCCTCCATTCTGTGTTGTAAATAGGTGAGTCTTGAAGTGCGCAACACCGCGGTGGAACTGGTGCATGAGTTAAAGTGGGAAGAGTGCGAAGGTTTGCAACAAGACTAGTCCCAGAGCTAAGGAAGATGAGCGATGAGAAGAGACTAAAGGAACCAACACTGTGACAGAGGACGTGATAACGAGAGAGAGAGAGAGAGAGAGAGAGAGAGAGAGAGAGAGAGAGAGAGAGAGAGAGAGAGAAGAGAATATCTCAGAGAGCCCCAGGATTCATTTATTTAAAGGTAAGGCTGTGAATGATGGAAATAGTGTGTGTGTGAGAATGGCACACTTCTTATCTTTGTCTTCTCTGTTTCCTTTGATCCTCAGACCTTCAAGAAGCGGCCCTGGAATTACTTATCTTCACGACAATTCTTTACTTTCTGTGTCTTCCAACACCTACTGCAAACTGTCTTTGCTGTGGCATATTCTTAAGAAAAGAGAAAACAAAAGATTAAGGGGACAACTCACTGTGAGAATTAACAGATGTAAAGCAGACTATGACTACATGGAGACACAGACACGAGCACAGACACGAGCTATAGAAGCTTTTACACACTAACATACTCATGACAATGGAAAAAATAAACACATAAGCAGTATAATGTGATCACATTATACTGCTTATGTGTTTATTTTTCCATTGTGTCGGTATTTTATACCATTTACTTCCATACTCATGACAACATGGGTTGGACAAATATTTTGGGTTTGAGAAGGGCCTGCCTAGCATGGGCTAGCTGCAATGTTCCTCCTTTCTTATGATCTTATAAGAATAAGGAACACTGCAGCAGGTCTACTGGCCCAAACAAGGCAGGTCCTTCTCTAAACCAAAGCTTTCCAAGAATGAGCTTCAGTACTTCAGTTACTAATCAAACCCAGCTCTTTTCACCCATATATTTGTCCAATCTCATTTTAAAGATACCCAAGTCTTAGTAACAGAAAGTTCAACCCATGTACTGGTGATCACAACAGTAAGTGCTTTTCAAAGGGCTTCCAACACCTGTCGTTTACCTGGAGAGGGTTTCGGGGGTCAACGCCCCCGCGGCCCGGTCTGAGACCAGGCCTCGTGTTTTCAACTAGGTGACAGAAACTCACAAGTCGAAAGACGATCTAAAATGAAGAATATAGTGCACATAAGAAAGGAGGAACACTGCAGGAGGCTTACTGGCCCATATTAGGCAGGCTTTTTTTAACATATAGTCTTAACACCAGAAAGTGTGTATATTTTACAAATATAACAATGTATAGAGTACAGGGACAAGTGAAATCTAATAATAATAGAGTTATAGAGAGGGTGTTAAAGAAGAACACTCGCTGCTACAGCTATAACAACACTCACACAGGGAGAGATCTGATGTGGTGTGAGCCAGCCTGAGGCACGAGAGGGTCTGCTAGTCTGTGGTGTTCCTAGAAGCAGGGTAGCCTCCTACACACCACCAGGCCTCCCTCTCAAACAACACAACACCTAGATACCCCCCCTTCCCCCGTGGTTGACTCATAATAGAAGGTAATGACTAACCATACTTCTTTATATGATAATAATAATAACAATAATAATAATAATAATAATAATAATAATAATAATAATAATAATAATAATAATAATAATAACAACAACAACAACAACAATAATAATAATAATAATAATAATAATAATAATAATAATAATAATAATAATAATAATAATAATAAAAATAATAACAATAACAATAATAATAATAATATAATAATAATAATAATAATAATAATAATAATAATAATAATAATAATAATAATAATAATAATAATAATAATAACAACAACAACAACAACAAAAACAACAACAACAATAATAATAATAATAATAATAATAATAATAATAATAATAATAATAATACAATAACAATAATAATAATAATACTATAATAATAATAATAATAATAATAATAATAATAATAATAATAATAATAATAATAATAATAATAATAATAACAATAACAATAATAATAATAATACTATAATAATAATAATAATAATAATAATAATAATAATAATAATAATAATAATAATAATAATAATAATAATAATAATAATAATAATAATAATAATAATAATAATATAATAATTAGTATTAGCAGTAGTACTAGTTTTGGTAGTGGTAGTAGTAATAGTATCACTATTATTATTATCTATCAAAACAGTAACCTGAAGGAGGAGAAGGACGACTACGAGAAGGAAGAGGAAGAGGAGGAGGAGGAGGAGGAGGAGACGGAGGAAGAAGAATAAGACCAGAGGAAAAATCTCTCAGCCGGGGCCCCCCAACTTTCACACGGGTTTATACATATAAATTTCAGACTCGTATCTTCCGTATTTTATGACTCATAAGACTTGTAAACGGTGCTTGATAGGGGGGGAGAGGGGGTGCGGGGTGCATTTATTGGGGAGACGGAGGGGTGGTAGGGTACGGGGGTAAAGCTCTAAACAGAACCGAATATGAAATGAAAAAGCTCTATACCAAGAAAGGTAATAACTTAATACCCAGGAATTAATATTCGAGTATTAGGTTAATACCCGGTATTAAGTTAATACCCGGTATTAAGTTAATACCCGGATATTAATTTAATATCGGGGTGTTAACTTAATACTGGAATATTAACCTAATACCCCGGGTATTAGATCATTTACCAAAGTATTAAGTTAATATTCGGCGTATTAAGTTGAGTTGCAGTGGTTGAGTTCCGTGGTGGCACTAAGAGTTCCGTGGTGGCACTGAGAGTTCCGTGGTGGCACTGATTGCCGTGGTGGCACTAAGTGTGCCGTGGTGGCACTGAGAGTTCCGTGGTGACACTGCCGTGGTGGCACTAAGACTTCCGTGATGGCACTGAGAGTTCCGTAGTGGAACTGAGTGCCGTGGTGGCACTAAGTGTGCCGTGGTGGCACTGAGAGTTCCGTGGTGACACTGCCGTGGTGGCACTGAGACTTCCGTGGTGGCACCGAGAGATCCGTGGTGGCAATGAGTGCCGTGGTGGCACTAAGTGTGCCGTGGTGGCACTAAGAGTTCCGTGGTGACACTGCCGTGGTGGCATTGAGAGTTCCGTGGTGACACTGCCGTGGTGGCACTGAGAGTTCCGTGGTGGCACTGCCGTGGTGGTACTGAGAGTTCCGTGGTGTCACTGCCGTGGTGGCATTGAGAGTTCCGTGATGACACTGCCGTGGTGGCACTGAGACTTCCGTGATGGCATTGAGAGTTCCGTAGTGACACTGAGAGTTCCGTGGTGACACTGAATGCCGTGGTGGCACTGAGTGCCGTGATGACACTGAGTGCGTGGTGGCACTGAGTGCCGTGACACTGAGTGCAACTAGGTTTTGTTAGCTCACTCTCCCTGCCCAGAATGTTAATGTTGGGTAATAAGAGAGGGGAGGGGCAGGCCTGCCCTGGCAATAAGAGAGGGGAGGGGCAGGCCTGCCCTGGTAATAAGAGAGGGAGGGGCAGGCCTGCCCTGGTAATAAGAGGGGGAGGGCAGGCCTGCCCTGGTAATAAGAGAGGGAGGGGCAGGCCTGCCCTGGTAATAAGAGAGGGAGGCAGGCCTGCCCTGGTAATAAGAGGGGGAGGGGCAGGCCTGCCCTCGTAATAAGAGGGGAGGGCAGGCCTGCCCTGGCAATAAGAGGGGAGGGCAGGCCTGCCCTGGTAATAAGAGGGGGAGGGCAGGCCTGCCCTGGTAATAAGAGGGGGATGGGCAGGCCTGCCCTGGTAATAAGAGGGGAAGGGCAGGCCTGCCCTGGCAATAAGAGGGGGGAGGGGCAGGCCTGCCCTGGTAATAAGAAAGGGGAGGGGCAGGCCTGCCCTGGTAATAAGAGGGGAGGGGCAGGCCTGCCCTGGTAATAAGAGGGGGGAGGGGCAGGCCTGCCATGGTAATAAGAGGGGGAAGGGGCAACATGTATTTGCAAAAAAACTGTTAACATAAGAAAGAAGGAACATAACAACAGGCTTACTGGCCCATACTTGTCAGGTCCTTCTCAAATACATTCCACTAACAAATATAAAAATTAGACACATATGCTACACCTGGGTATCTTTATTATAGACGTTTCGCCAATCAGTGGCTTTATCAATACACATTCAAGGACAACATTGGAAGACAGTAGAACTATACACAAAAAGATGAGGTAATCAGTGCCTCAGCCTCAGAGCTGGTGAAGAGCACCGTAGTCGTGAAGATTCTGAAGATTCGTCAGGAAACAGGACAAGTGTCTCCTGACGCGGGTCTTATTCATATGATGACCTGCCGCTGGAGCTTTTGGTCATCTGACCGATTCCTTCCGCTGGATTACTGGTCTACCCCTCCAGAAATTAAGGTCATAATTACAGGCAAGAAGGCTGGTGCTTATATAGTGGCGTCAGTGGTGAGGGACCTTGACGGTACTCTGCTATACCATTAATGTACAACCCACCCCATTTAATGATATCCAAGCAATAAGCTTTTTGATAACCCTGGAACTTACGTACAAGTCCCACTTAAATATCTTTAAATTATGTTTACACATTGGCCATGATAAAATGCATACATTGAATATGAGTGTATAATGTCCACAAGCAAAGTAAGAATAATGACCACAATAAATTATACATAACAACCACAATCAAGTATACATAACAACCATAATCAAGTATACATAACAACCACAATCAAGTATACATAACAACCACAATCAAGTATACATAGCAACCACAATCAAGTATACATAACAACCACAATCAAGTATATATAACAACCACAATCAAGTATACATAACAACCACAATCAAGTATATATAACAACCACAATCAAGTATACATAACCACAATCAAGTGTACATAACCACAATCAAGTATATATAACAACCACAATCAAGTATACATAACAACCACAATCAAGTGTACATAACCACAATCAAGTATATATAACCACAATCAAGTATATATAACAACCACAATCAAGTATACATAGCAACCACAATCAAGTGTACATAACCACAATCAAGTATACATAACAACCACAATCAAGTATACATAACAACCACAATCAAGTATACATAACAACCACAATCAAGTATATATAACAACCACAATCAAATATACATACCAACCACAATCAAGTATACATAAAGGCAACGATAAAATAGATTTGTCAGTATACTTTATAAATATTAGCTATTATACAATGTGTGTTAGTAACATGTATACATTTCATCCATAATGAAGGTATGTGTAAGCATCAGGTATACATATCCATAATGAAGGTATGTGTAAGCATCAGGTATGCATTCATCCATAATGAAGGTATGTGTAAGCATCAGGTATACATATCATCCATAATAAAGGTATGTGTAAGCATCAGGTATACATATCATCCATAATGAAGGTATGTGTAAGCATCAGGTATACATATCCATAATGAAGGTATGTGTAAGCATCAGGTATGCATATCATCCATAATGAAGGTATGTGTAAGCATCAGGTATACATATCATCCATAATGCAGGTATGTGTAAGCATCAGGTATACATATCATCCATAATGAAGGTATGTGTAAGCATCAGGTATACATATCATCCATAATGAAGGTATGTGTAAGCATCAGGTATACATATCATCCATAATGAAAGGGATGTGTAAGCATCAGGTATACATATCATCCATAATGAAGGTATGTGTAAGCATCAGGTATACATATCATCCATAATGAAGGTATGTAAGCATCAGGTATACATATCCATAATGAAGGTATGTGTAAGCACAGGTATCATATCCATAATGAAGGTATGTGTAAGCATCAGGTATACATATCATCCATAATGAAGGTATGTGTAAGCATCAGGTATACATATCATCCATAATGAAGGTATGTGTAAGCAACAGGTATGCATATCATCCATAATGAAGGTATGTGTAAGCATCAGGTATGCATATCATCCATAATGAAGGTATGTGTAAGCATCAGGTATACATATCATCCATAATGAAGGTATGTGTAAGCAACAAGTATGCATATCATCCATAATGAAGGTATGTGTAAGCATCAGGTATACGTATCATCCATAATGAAGGTATGTGTAAGCATCAGGTATACATATAATCCATAATGAAGGTATGTGTAAGCATCAGGTATACATATCATCCATAATGAAGGTATGTGTAAGCATCAGGTATACATATCATCCATAATGAAGGTATGTGTAAGCATCAGGTATACGTATCATCCATAATGAAGGTATGTGTAAGCATCAGGTATACATATAATCCATAATGAAGGTATGCGTAAGCATCAGGTATACATATAATCCATAATGAAGGTATGCGTAAGCATCAGGTATACATATCATGTTAAATTAACTGAGTCGGTCCAGCAAATTAACCTAAACTGAATTAACCTAACCTAACATAAGGTAACAGTAGTGCCAGGTGCGCCGTCCGCTGCTCAGCTTCCTCCCCACCAACCCTCCATTATGTTAATGTAAACATCAATAATTAACCTCCACACTCTGAATAAAATGCTTACACAAATGTTAAAATTTCGTTGTACATGTTTGTTCGTGACCAGGCATTGAGGGGGAGGGTTGTGGGGAATGGGAAGGGGTTGGAAGGGAGGTGGAGGAGGGTTGGGGAAGAAGGTGGAGAGAGGGAGGAGGGGAGGAGATTTAACTTCTGGGAAGAGCAGAGGTGAATCCTAGGACAATTGAAGATAGGGACGAAGGAGAATCCAGGAAAAGAATTTGGAAGTGATGGAGAAGGATAAACTAGACTGTAAGCAACACCAGTACACTGCCTCCCACAATACTGCAGGCAACACCAGTACACTGCCTCCCACAATACTGCAGGCAACACCAGTACACTGCCTCCCACAACACATCAGTGGATGAACTAGACTGTAGGCAACACCAGTACACTGCCTCCCACAACACATCAGTGGGTGAACTAGACTGCAGGCAACACCAGTACACTGCCTCCCACAACACATCAGTGGATAACTAGACTGCAGGCAACACCAGTACACTGCCTCCCACAACACATCAGTGGATGAACTAGACTGCAGGCAACACCAGTACACTGCCTCCCACAACACATCAGTGGATGAACTAGACTGCAGGTAACACCAGTACACTGCCTCCCACAACACATCAGTGGATGAACTAGACTGCAGGCAACACCAGTACACTGCTTCCCACAACACATCAGTGGATGAACTAGACTGCAGGTAACACCAGTACACTGCCTCCCACAACACATCAGTGGATGAACTAGACTGCAGGCAACACCAGTACACTGCCTCCCACAACACATCAGTGGATGAACTAGACTGCAGGCAACACCAGTACACTGCCTCCCACTACACATCAGTGGATGAACTAGACTGCAGGCAACACCAGTACACTGCCTCCCACAACACATCAGTGGATGAACTAGACTGCAGGAAACACCAGTACACTGCCTCCGACAACACATCAGTGGATGAACTAGACTGCAGGCAACACCAGTACACTGCCTCCCACAACACATCAGTGGATGAACTAGACTGCAGGCAACACCAGTACACTGCCTCCCACAACACATCAGTGGATGAACTAGACTGCAGGCAACACCAGTACACTGCTTCCACAACACATCAGTGGACGAACTAGACTGCATGCAACACCAGTACACTGCCTCCCACAACACATTAGTGGATGAACTAGACTGCAGGCAACACCAGTACACTGCCTCCCACAACACATCAGTGGATGAACTAGACTGCAGGCAACACCAGTACACTGCCTCCCACAACACATCAGTGGATAAACTAGACTGCAGGCAACACCAGTACACTGCTTCCCACAACACATCAGTGGATGAACTAGACTGCAGGCAACACCAGTACACTGCCTCCCACAACACATCAGTGGATGAACTAGACTGCAGGCAACACCAGTACACTGCCTCCCACAACACATCAGTGGGTGAACTAGACTGCAGGCAACACCAGTACACTGCCTCCCACAACACATCAGTGGGTGAACTAGACTGCAGGCAACACCAGTACACTGCCTCCCACAACACATCAGTGGATGAACTAGACTGCAGGCAACACCATTACACTGCCTCCCACAACACATCAGTGGATGAACTAGACTGCAGGCAACACCAGTACACTGCCTCCCACAACACATCAGTGGGTGAACTAGACTGCAGGCAACACCAGTACACTGCCTCCCACAACACATCAGTGGGTGAACTAGACTGCAGGCAACACCAGTACACTGCCTCCCACAACACATCAGTGGATGAACTAGACTGCAGGCAACACCAGTACACTGCCTCCCACAACACATCAGTGGGTGAACTAGACTGCAGGTAACACCAGTACACTGCCTCCCACAACACATCAGTGGGTGAACTAGACTGCAGGCAACACCAGTACACTGCCTCCCACAACACATCAGTGGATGAACTAAACTGCAGGCAGCACCAGTACACTGTCTCCCACAACACATCAGTGGGTGAACTAGACTGCAGGTAACACCAGTACACTGCCTCCCACAACACATCAGTGGGTGAACTAGACTGCAGGCAACACCAGTACACTGCCTCCCACAACACATCATTGGGTGAACTAGACTGCAGGCAACACCAGTACACTGCCTCCCACAACACATCTTCCTAAACAAACGTAGTTTTTCATACTTCTACTTATGACTGTCGGTAAAAATCTAAATGTGTTAACACGTAATGTAGAGTAAGACCCTGGAAAAACAGACATAAATGGAGTATAATGCGATACTATATTGACTACGTTTCGCCCCACACAGTGGGCTTTATCAAGTCCTCTCCTTGTGACTTGATAAAGGCTAAAGCTACCCAAGAATCTGCTTCAGTACCTCAGGTGCCACTCAAACCCAGCTTTTTTTTCATTCACATCTTCGTCTACTCTCATTATAAAGCTACCCAAGGTTTTAGCTTCTATTACTTGCAAGATATGTCCAGATATCACGGCTGTAGTGTCTCGTCTCCTTCACACACACGCAGGGGGCCCACCTCAGTGCCTCTCCCATATACATGCATGCAAAAAAAAATCTTTACAAATTTCATAGTTTTTATGATATTTTTAGACGCCTAAGCAGACTTGGCGAGTGTTTTTCCGGGAATTTTGATCAAAATTATTTCTAACATTAATCATGGCACGTAGCAATACATTTAAAAAATTAGTTCAACCACAGAAGTGCAGTTTCAAACTGCGAGGTTATATACACTGAGAGATGTATATCTCTTAGTGTATAACACTGAGATGTATATCTCCTAGTGTATATACACTGAGAGATGTATCTCTTAGTGTATATACACTGAGAATGTATATCTCTTAGTGTATATACACTGAGGATGTATTCTCTAGTGTATATACACTGAGAATGTATTCTTTAGTGTATAACTGAGAGATGATATTCTTAGTGTATATACACTGAGAAGATTTTAGTATATCATGGCATGTTATAGTGTATATACACTGAGAGGTGTATATACACGAGAGTTTTAAACACTGAGAGTATAATATCACTGAGACGACCTGTTTAGTAACTGTGTAATAGTGTATACACTGAGAGTGATATCCGTAGTGTATTAATTACCTGGAGTATAACCTGATGTGAGGTGGTGGAGATGGTGAGGTGTATACCTGGAGAAGTGTGAGGGTGGTGGAGAGTGGAGGTGTATACCTGGAGAAGTGTGGGAGGTGATGGAGAGGTGGAGGTGTATACCTGAGAAGTGTGGAGGGTGTGGAGAGGTGGAGGTGTATACCTGGAGAAGTGTGGGAGGGTGATGGAGAGGTGGAGTGTATACCTGGAGAAGTGTGGGAGGGTGATTGAGAGGTGGAGGTGTATACCTGGAGAAGTGTGAGAGGGTGGTGGAGAGGTGGAGGTGTATACCTGGAGAAGTGTGGGAGGTTGGTGGAGAGGTGGAGGTGTATACCTGGAGAAGTGTGGGAGGGTGGTGGAGAGGTGGAGGTGTATACCTGGAGAAGTGTGGGAGGGTGGTGGAGAGGTGGAGGTGTATACCTGGAGAAGTGTGGGAGGTGGTGGAGAGGTGGAGGTGTATACCTGGAGAAGTGTGGGAGGGTGGTGAGAGGTGGAGGTGTATACCTGGAGAAGTGTGGGAGGGTGGTGGAGAGGTGGAGGTGTATACCTGGAGAAGTGTGGGAGGGTGGTGGAGAGGTGGAGGTGTATACCTGGAGAAGTGTGGGAGGTTGGTGTAGAGGTGGAGGTGTATACCTGGAGAAGTGTGGGAGGTGGTGGAGAGGTGGAGGTGTATACCTGGAGAAGTGTGGGAGGGTGGTGGAGAGGTGGAGGTGTATACCTGGAGAAGTGTGGGAGGGTGATGGAGAGGTGGAGGTGTATACCTGGAGAAGTGTGGGAGGGTGGTGGAGAGGTGGAGGTGTATACCTGGAGAAGTGTGGAGGGAGGTTATACGGAGAGGTGGAGAGTATGTATACCTGGAGAAGTGTGGGAGGGTGGTGGAGAGGTGGAGGTGTATACCTGGAGAAGTGTGGGAGGGTGGTGGAGAGGTGGAGGTGTATACCTGGAGAGGTGTGTGACTAGGATATACGGTGTGTTGAAGATGGTATAAAATAGTGACAACTTAATGATTAGTACATAGTGCAACAGTTGAGACATGCATGGTGACAGTGACAGTTAAGACACATGGAAGAGTTAAGACACTGTGCAACAGTGAAGTTAACAATGTGCAACAGTTAAGACACATGTGCAACAGTTAAGACACATGTGCAACAGTTAAGACACATGTGCAACAGTTAAGACACATGTGCAACAGTTAAGACACATGTGCAACAGTTAAGACACATGTGCAACAGTTAAGACACAGTTGGGTATCTTTAACGTTGAAACGTTTCGTCTTCACAGTAGGCTTCTTCAGTCAGATACAGAGGCAGCAGATGTAATGATGATGTAATCAGTCCATCAACCTGGGAGAAAAAGTATTTGAGGTGGTCAGTCCCTCAGCCTGGAGAAGAGTTCAGCTTCATGGTCTAGAACAATATGAAGCTGAAGCCTGAGAACGGTGTCTTAAATACTGTCGAAGGTGAGGCGGAAGATCTGCAAGACGTTGTAGGGGACAGTGTATTTGGTAATGGTGAAAGTGATACGTAGGGTGGGGTATGGTTGGTGGGGTATGGTTGGTGGGGTATGGTTGGTGGGGTATGGTTGGTGGGGTATGGTTGGTGGGGGTGGGAGATGAGCAACAATCACCAGAAGCTGTGTGGGCGTCAAGTTGCACTGGCTTGAGCAAGCGCTTTCAAATGTTTTCTTAGAATCTTCTTTATTGCTTAAACAGCTTCTTATACACCCGTCAGTCATGTGTGTACATGCGTCAGTCATGTGTGTACATGCGTCAGTCATGTGTGTACATACGTCAGTCAGTCATGTGTGTATACCCGTCAGTTATGTGTGTACACCCGTCAGTCATGAGTGAACACACGTCAGTTACATGTGTGTACACCCATCATTCATGTGTATACACCCGTCAGTCATGTGTGTACACCCATCATTCATGTGTATACACCCGTCAGTCATGTGTGTACACCCATCAGCCATGTGTGTTTTTCCCATCATTAATGTGTGTACACCCATCAGTCATGTGTGAACACACGTCAGTTACATGTGTGTACACCCATCATTCATGTGTGTACACCCATCAGTCATGTGTGTACACCCATCATTCATGTATGTACACCCGTCAGTCGTGTGCACACCCGTCAGTCGTGTGCACACCCATCAGTCATGTGTGTACACCCATCAGTCATGTGTGTACACCCATCAGTCATGTGTGAACACCCATCAGTCATGTGTGTACACCCATCATTCATGTGTGTACACCCGTCAGTCATGTGTGTACACCCATCAGTCATGTGTGAACACCCATCATTCATGTGTGTACACCCATCATTCATGTATGTACACCCGTCAGTCGTGTGCACACCGTCAGTCGTGTGTACACCTATCATGTGTTACACATCAGTCATGTGTGTACACCCATCAGTCATGTGTACACCCATCAGTCATGTGTGAACACCCATCAGTCATGTGTACACCCATCAGTCATGTGTGTACACCCATCAGTCATGTGTGTACACCCATCAGTCATGTGTGTACACCCATCAGTCATGTGTGAACACCCATCAGTTTCTTCTGACATACTTTTTTTCTGCTATTTTGGTCTGATGAAGGACCCACAGAGATTCTGAAAAGCTTTGACGAAGATTTTCCCCGTTATGTTTGTGACTTGATGAAGTCCACTGTGTGGGCGAAACGTTGTCAATAAAGGATCATATTATAATGCATTTGTGTTTATTTTTCCATCGTGTCGGTATTTTATACCATTTATCTCCACAGCTGACTTACTGGACAGCTGGTGAACAACACAAGCATGAAACCTCCAGTCACCACCACAGTCACCACCACACAGTCACCACCACACAGTCACCACCAGTCACACACACAGTCACCACCACACAATCATCACACACAAACCTCACCATAAAGACACCCCAACACAGTCACCACCAAACAATCACCACAACAAAACTGTTTACTTCTATATTAAGAATTTTACCAAGTCATACCATGATAAGGGTGTAGCAGAGAGGCTGACCCAGTGAAACCGTCTCCCTGGTGTTGTCTTCAGCTAGGCTACTCTTGGTTATCTTCCAGACAATATTTTATTTACCACGGGAAGTCAACAAAGTAATTCACACATCCAGTCATTGTAGACAGTAAAGGCCCTCACATAATAGCCTTAATGCACTATTCATGGGTGGACAATTGTTCTCTTAAAACTCGCTTGCTCCCTGCATTATGTGGGAGATATATTTCACGACCTACCAGCAAGAATATCATTGTATAGAACGGCTGACGAGGAAAACTGGACAAGGGTAGGTGCACACACTAAAAAATTGTACATGATGCAAATTTTCTCATAATACAAGAAGAAAAAAGAGGAAAAATTATATTAGTTATACTAACTACTTTAGCTTTAAATTTGTTTCCCCTGGAATATGAATTAATTTATAAGAAACTGACATTGGTGCAATATATGAATTTTTTTATTTAGGAAACGTTTCGCTAGCCAGTGGCTTCTTCAGTCCAAAACACAGAAAAACTGTGAAAGATGAGGAGGAGAATAAGGTAATCAGTCCCTCAGTCTGGAGGGACTGGTAACCTCATTCTCCTCATCTTTCACCGTTTTTCTCTGTTTTGGACTGAAGAAGCCAGTGGCTAGCGAAACGTTTCCGTACTAAAGATTCCCAAACGTTGCACAAGTGTCTTATTCAACTCGTCTGTTTTCTAGATCATTGCATCACAACCTATACTTATAATAAATAAATAACATCTTTTTAATTCTGTTTCCCCTGAAACGTGATTTTTTTTTCCTAAGAGAAAAAAAAATCCTTCTAAATTAGTCCCCCCAGAAACATTAATTGCTTACGAAAAAATGGCTATTAACATTTTAGCATTGTTTGCCCTCAAACAGGACCATTACTTCCTTAATTAGCTGCGTTTAGCTTTCGATGTGGGGGGAAACTGAACCTCTTGAATATGGTAATTGAACCTCTTGATTACGGCAAAGTGGAACTTAAGTGAGTCACTTAAGTCTCCTACCCACTTGCGTTAGATTATTCCACACCTTGAACTTAACCCTCCCATATGTTTGTCTTCCCTCCCTCACTCTCCCACATGCTTGTCTTCCCTCCCTCACTCTCCCACATGCTTGTCTTCCCTCCCTCACTCTCCCACATGTTTGTCTTACCTCCCTCACTCTCCCACATGTTTGTCTTCCCTCCCTCACTCTCCCACATGTTTGTCTTACCTCTCTCACTCTCCCACATGTTTGTCTTCCTCCTCAATCTCCCACATGCTTGTCTTCCCTCACTCTCCCACATGTTTGTCTTCCCTCCCTCACTCTCCCACATGTTTGTCTTCCTCTCAGTCTCCCACATGTTTGTCTTCCTCCTCAGTCTCCCACATGTTTGTCTTCCCTCCTCACTCTCCCACATGTTTGTCTTCCCTCCTCTCTCCACATGTTTGTCTTCCTCCCTCACTCTCCACATGTTTGTCTCTCCCTCTCACGTCTCCCACTGTTTGTCTTCCTCCTCACTCTCCCACATGTTTGTCTATCCCTACACTCTCCCACATGTTTGTCTTCCTCCTCACTCCCACATGTTTGTCTTACCCTCCCTACTCTCCCACATGTTTGTCTTCCCTCCTCACTCTCCACATGTTTGTCTTCCCTCCCTAGCTCCCACATGTTTGTCTTCCTCCCTCACTCTCCCACATGTTTGTCTTCCCCCTCACTCTCCCACATGTTTGTCTTCCTCCCTACTCTCCCACATGTTTGTCTTCCTCTCACTCTCCCACATGTTTGTCTTCCTCCCTCATCTCCCACATGTTTGTCTAGCTCCTCACTCTCCCACATGTTTGTCTTACTCCATCTCCACATGTTTCTTACCTGCCCACATGTTTGTCTTACCTCCTCACTCTCCACATGTTTGTCTATTCCCACAGTCTCTCCTCCCCACATGTTTGTCTTACCTCCCTCACTAGCTCCCTATGTTTGTCTTACCTCCTCAGTCTCCCACATGCTTGTCTATGCCTCACTCTCCCCATGTTTGTCTAACCTCCCTCAAGTCTCCCACATGTTTGTCTTCCCATCTCCCACATGTTTGTCTTCCTCCCTCAGCTCCAACCTCTACATGTTTGTGCTCAACCTCCTCCGTTCCACATGTTTGTCTTACTCCTACTCTCCACATGCCCTTCTCTACGCATCCCGAACAGTAGTGAGGTGCCAACACTGCCCGAGACAGTGGTTCTCCCTCATTCACATTCCCTCTATCCATGTTGCCTCCCCATGTTTGTCTCCCTCTTCCCATTCCCAAGTGTTATCTCATTCTCTCCCACGTGACTCAGTGGCACCCTGACAGTAGTGCACCTCCTACAGTTGGCCACACTCCCTGCTGTCACCTCCTGAAGATTGCAACCGAGGGACAGTAGGGACGCTCCCGTGACAGTAGTGAGTGACACTGCCGATAGGTGACACCTGCCCGAGACAGTAGTGGACGACACTGCCAGAGACAGGTGGACAACACTGTAACAGTAGGGCAACACTGCCCTGAGAGACAGTAGTGAGTGAGCACACCCCTGAGACAGTAGTGAGTGACAACACTGCCCTGAAGACAGTAGTGAGGTAGCACTGCCCGAGAGACAGTGTAGGTGACACCTGCCTGAAGACAGTAGGGTGACGAACACTGCCCGTAGGACAGAGTGAGGTGAGAACACTGCCTGAAGACAGAGGAGGTGAGACACTGCCCTAGAGTGTGAGGTGAGACACTGCGAGAGACAGTAGTGGTGAGCACACGCTGAGGACATGGTGACAACACTGCCGTGAGACAGTAGGAGGACGAACACTGCCGTAGAGACGTAGTGAGGTGAGAACACTGCCTGAGACAGTGTGAGTGACGCAACACTGCCCTGAGACAGTAGTGAGGTGAGATGCCCTGACATGTGAGTGACGACCCTGGACATAGTAGGACAACCCCGTGGACAGTGTGACAACACTGCCCGTGACAGTAGTAGGACGCAACACTGCCCGTGAGCAGAGTAGTGGAACCTGCCCTGAAACGTGTGAGACGACAGCCCGTGGCAGTAGTGAGTCGACACCGCCCGTGAGAGCAGTAGTGAGGTGACCAACACTGCCCGTGAGAACAGTAGTGAGGTGACGCAACACTGCCCGTGAGAGACAGAGTGAGGTGCGCAACACGCCCGTGAGAGACAGTAGGGGTGACGCAACCCCCTGAGAGACAGTAGTGAGGTGACGCAACACTGCCCGTGAGAGACAGTAGTGAGGTGACGCAACACTGCCCGTGAGAGACAGTAGTGAGGTGACGCAACACTGCCCGTGAGAACAGTAGGGGTGACGCACACCTGCCCGTGAGAGACAGTAGTGAGGTGACGTAACACTGCCCTGAGAGACAGTAGTGAGGTGACGCAACACTGCCCGTGAGAGACAGTAGTGAGGTGACGCAACACTGCCCGTGAGAGACAGTAGTGAGGTGACGCAACACTGCCCGTGAGACAGTAGTGAGGTGACGCAACACTGCCCGTGAGAGACAGTAGTGAGGTGACGCAACACTGCCCGTGAGAGACAGTAGTGAGGTGACGCAACACTGCCCGTGAGAGACAGTAGTGAGGTGACGCAACACTGCCCAAACACCGCTGGGACAAGTGTAGAAGTCTTCAAGATGAAAACTGGACAGGTATCTTCACCAGGTGCCAGATCAACCAGGCTGTGATGGATATGTGGGGAAGCGGGACACTAGCAGCAACATCCTGGTTGACCAGGCAAGCACCAGACGAGCCTGACCCATGGCCGGGCTCCGGAAGCAGGAAAAACTCTGGGAACTCATCAAAGGTGAGGTAGTGTCTTGCCTGAGTTGCTGCATGCCGGTGGTCTTGTATCAAGGATTATCACAGTTCTTATTGAACTCACATGTTTTTTCTCCTCTATAATGTAAATTTGTGTTGCTGTTAAACGATTATTACTTCTGTGTGTGTTTTTTTTAATAAATTTGTACTCTGCAGAGCAGGTGAAACTGTACGCTGATATGGCGATTATTTATAGTTGATATATTAAAATCTATGGTGAATAATGGTTAATGTACGATTAATATGTCTAAAATTGAGCACTCACCCTAACACACACACACACATACACACATACACACACACACACACACATACACACACATACGCATATGCACAGGTAAAAAGGGAGGCTCAGCGACAATACGAAAATGATATAGCATCAAAAGTCAAGTCTGACCCGAAGCTGTTGTATAGCCACATCAGGAGGAAAACAAAAGTCAAGGACCAGGTAATCAGGCTGAGGAAGGAAGGTGGGGAGTTCACAAGAAACGACCAAGAGGTATGTGAGGAGCTCAACATGAGATTTAAAGAAGTATTTACAGAGGAGACAGGAAGGACTCCAGGAATTCAGAATAGGGAGGTATACCAACAAGTGCTGGATGAAATACACACAACCGAGGAGGAGGTGAAGAAGCTGTTATGTGAACTCGATACCTCAAAAGCAGTGGGACCTGACAACATTTCTCCGTGGGTCCTTAGAGAGGGAGCAGAGATGTTAAGTGTGCCACTAACAAAAATCTTCAACACTTCCATTGAAACTGGGCAACTACCTGAGGTGTGGAAGATGGCAAATGTAGTCCCAATTTTTAAGAAAGGAGACAGACACGAGGCATTAAACTACAGACCTGTGTCACTGACATGTATAGTATGCAAAGTCATGGAGAAGATCATCAGAAGGAGAGTGGTGGAACACCTAGAAAGACACAAACTTATAAACGACAACCAGAACGGTTTCAGGGAAGGAAAATCCTGTCACAAACCTACTGGAGTTTTATGACAAGGTAACAGAAGTAAGACACGAGAGAGAGGGGTGGATAGACTGCATTTTCTTGGACTGCAAGAAGGCGTTCGACACAGTTCCTCACAAGAGGTTAATGCAAAAGCTAGAGGATCAGGCACACGTAACAGGAAAGGCACTGCAATGGATCAGAGAATATCTGACAGGGAGGCAACAACGAGTCATGGTACGTGACGAGGTGTCAGAGTGGGCACCTGTGACGAGTAGGGTTCCACAAGGGTCAGTCCTAGGACCTGTACTGTTTTTGGTATATGTGAATGACATAACGGAAGGGATAGACTCAGAAGTGTCCATGTTTGCAGATGATGTGAAGTTAATGAGAAGAATTAAATCAGTTGAGGATCAGGCAGGACTACAAAGAGACCTAGACAGGCTACAAGCCTGGTCCAGTAAATGGCTCCTTGAATTTAACCCTGCCAAATGTAAAGTCATGAAGATCGGGGAAGGGCAAAGAAGACCGTAGACAGAGTATAATCTAGGTGGCCGAAGACTGCAAACCTCACTCAAAGAAAAAGATCTTGGGGTGAGTATAATACCGAGCACATCTCCTGAGGCACACATCAATCAGATACCTGCTGCAGCATACGAGCGGCTGGCAAACCTAAGAATAGCGTTCCAATACCTCACTAAGGAATCGTTCAAGACTCTGTACACCATATACGTCAGGCCCATACTGGAGTATGCAGCACCAGTTTGGAACCCACACCTGGTCAAGCACGTCAGGAAATTAGAGAAAGTGCAGAGGTTTGCAACAAGACTAGTCCCAGAGCTAAGGGGATTGTCCTACGAAGAAAGGTTAAGGGAAATCGGCCTGACGACACTGGAGGACAGGAGGGTTAGGGGAAACATGATAACGACATATAACATACTGCGAGGAATATATAAGGTGGACAGAGACAAGATGTTCCAGAGAGGGGACACAGAAACAAGGGGTCACAGTTGGAAGTTGAAGACTCCTATGAGTCAAAGGGATGTTAGGAAGTATTTCTTCAGTCATAGAGTTGTCAGGAAGTGGAATAGCCTAGAAAGTGACGTAGTGGAGGCAGGAACCATACATAGTTTTAAGACGAGGTTTGATAAAGCTCATGGAGCAGGGAGAGAGATGACCTAGTAGCAATCAGTGAAGAGGCGGGGCCAGGAGCTATGAATCGACCCCTGCAACCACAAATAGGTGAGTACAAATAGGTGAGTACATACACACAAACACAAACACACACACACACACAAACACAAACACACACACAAACACACACACACGCCCCGATGGCATGGTGGCTAGCGCTCTTGCTTCACGCACGGAGGGCCCGGGTTCAATTCCCGGCGGGGCCGAAACATTTCGAAGTGTTTCGTTACACACACACACACATACATACAACAGGCCTAGTGTCTAATCGACATGTGCCTAAGACAAAATGGTAACTAACACAAACACACACACAAACACACATACACACACACAAACACACATACACACACACACACACACACACACACACACACACACACACACACACACACAAACACACACACACAAACACACACACAAACACACACACACACACACATACAACCCCCTAAACCAGCTGATTTGGTTTTCATTATTCTGGTGCCTGTCGTAGGCTCCTTGAAAGCCGCTCCGTCTGAGGCAGATCCCTCCAGGGCAAGCCAGGGCTAAGCCACCACTATACAAAAGGTCGCCATGTACTCAGAGTGCAAGCAAGGCACAACCTCTATGGCACAGACCTTCGTTATGCAGTGTTATGAGTACAATTCTTATAAAGCATCACTCTGCCCAGCGGAAATTGAATCTCGCTTGTGGTGGCACTGCCAAGGTTGTGACGTCAACACACAATGGGAAGTATAAGAGGTGAAAAGGAGAATGGAAGAAGACCGAGTAATTGCTTGAAAATACAGGTGTGTGTATGTATAATAATATATATATATATATATATATATATATATATATATATATATATATATATATATATATATATATATATATATATATATATATATATATATATATATGTGTGGGTCTTGGGAGAGATATTTAGGTAGACATAGACACTCCTTGTAGGATGGTTACTGTATATTTACGGACTAAGAAGGAGAGAGTCCAGCCACGTCTGTCCAGTTATAGGTCTGTCGCTAGTGAGGGTACGCCTATGTGAGGCTATGCACATGCGCTGAGCCTCTGACGTCAGTGGGTATCGTGACGTCACACGCAAAGGGACCCGCTGTATAACTATGCTGAATGCTGGTACACTACACAAGTGTACATATGATACTGACACGACTATATATATATATATATATATATATATATATATATATATATATATATATATATATATAAACCACAAGTGTCCTCGCAACATGAAACATGCCTAGTTCGCTAGGCTCACGTCGTTATTAGGATCGATGGCTTAGTTGGTAAGGTGACATGTACAATGTGTGGCCTCTTGAGGCGGGACCGTGTAACTCACAGGGTGAGTTACAAGGTGAGCCACAGGGTGAGTTACAAGGTGAGTCACAGGGTGAGTTACAGGGTGAGCCACAGGGTGAGTTACAAGGTGAGCCACAGGGTGAGTTACAAGGTGAGTCACAGGGTGAGTTACAAGGTGAGCCACAGGGTGAGTTACAAGGTGAGCCACAGGGTGAGTTACAGGGTGAGCCACAGGGTGAGTTACAAGGCGAGCCACAGGGTGAGTTACAAGGTGAGTCACAGGGTGAGTTACAAGGTGAGCCACAGGGTGAGTTATAAGGTGAGCCACAGGGTGAGTTACAGGGTGAGCCACAGGGTGAGTTACAAGGTGAGCCACAGGGTGAGTTACAGGTGAGCCACAGGGTGAGTTACAAGGTGAGCCACAGGGTGAGTTACAAGGTGAGTCACAGGGTGAGTTACAAGGTGAGCCACAGGGTGAGCAAGGTGAGCCACAGGGTGGTGTAAGGCGAGGTCACAGTGAGTTACAGGGTGATACACAGGGTGAGTCCAGAGTGAGCCACAGGGTGAGTTACAAGGGTGAGCCACAGTGAGTTACAGGGTGATACACAGGGTGAGCCACAGTGAGTTACAGGGTGATACACAGGGTGAGCCACAGTGAGTTACAGGGTGATACACAGAGTGAGCCACAGGTGATACACAGGGTGAGCCACGTGAGTTACAGGGTGATACACAGGGTGAGCCACAGTGAGTTACAGGGTGATACACAGGGTGAGCCACAGTGAGTTACAGGGTGAACACAGGGTGAGCCAGTGTTAAAGGTGATGACACAGTGTTAGTTCACAGGTGATACAGGGTGAGCCACAGTGTAGTTCATTGTCTTAACAATCAGCTTACATACCACATGTTAAGTGTCTTGTTGAGCAACAGGTTTTGACGTTGTTTAGTTCACTTGTTTAACAACAGCTTCCTCCTGACGTTGTTTAGTTCACTTGATTTAACAACAGCTTCCTCCTGACGTTGTTTAGTTCACTTGTTTAACAACAGCTTCCTCCTGACGTTGTTTAGTTCACTTGTTTAACAACAGCTTCCTCCTGACGTTGTTTAGTTCACTTATTTAACAACAGCTTCCTCCTGACGTTGTTTAGTTCACTTGTTTAACAACAGCTTCCTCCTGACGTTGTTTAGTTCACTCGTTTAACAACAGCTTCTTCCTGACGTTGTTTAGTTCACTTATTTAACAACAGCTTCCTCCTGACGTTGTTTAGTTCACTTGTTTAACACCAGCTTCCTCCTGACGTTGTTTAGTTCACTTGTTTAACACCAGCTTCCTCCTGACGTTGTTTAGTTCACTTATTTAACAACAGCTTCCTCCTGACGTTGTTTAGTTCACTTGTTTAACAACAGCTTCCTCCTGACGTTGTTTAGTTCACTTGTTTAACAACAGCTTCCTCCTGACGTTGTTTAGTTCACTTATTTAACAACAGCTTCCTCCTGACGTTGTTTAGTTCACTTGTTTAACAACAGCTTCCTCCTGACGTTGTTTAGTTCACTTGTTTAACAACAGCTTCCTCCTGACGTTGTTTAGTTCACTTGTTTAACAACAGCTTCCTCCTGACGTTGTTTAGTTCACTTGTTTAACAACAGCTTCCTCCTGACGTTGTTTAGTTCACTTGTTTAACAACAGCTTCCTCCTGACGTTGTTTAGTTCACTTGTTTAACAACAGCTTCCTCCTGACGTTGTTTAGTTCACTTGTTTAACAACAGCTTCCTCCTGACGTTGTTTAGTTCACTTGTTTAACAACAGCTTCTTCCTGACGTTGTTTAGTTCACTTGTTTAACAACAGCTTCTTCCTGACGTTGTTTAGTTCACTCGTTTAACAACAGCTTCCTCCTGACGTTGTTTAGTTCACTTGTTTAACAACAGCTTCCTAATGACGTTGTTTAGTTCACTTGTTTAACAACAGCTTCCTCCTGACGTTGTTTAGTTCACTTGTTTAACAACAGCTTCTTCCTGACGTTGTTTAGTTCACTTGTTTAACAACAGCTTCCTCCTGACGTTGTTTAGTTCACTTGTTTAACAACAGCTTCTTCCTGACGTTGTTTAGTTCACTTGTTTAACAACAGCTTCCTCCTGACGTTGTTTAGTTCACTTGTTTAACAACAGCTTCCTCCTGACGTTGTTTAGTTCACTTGTTTAACAACAACTTCCTCCTGACGTTGTTTAGTTCACTTGTTTAACAACAGCTTCCTCCTGACGTTGTTTAGTTCACTTGTTTAACAACAGCTTCCTCATGACGTTGTTTAGTTCACTTGTTTAACAACAGCTTCCTCCTGACGTTGTTTAGTTCACTTGTTTAACAACAGCTTCCTCCTGACGTTGTTTAGTTCACTTGTTTAACAACAGCTTCCTCCTGACGTTGTTTAGTTCACTTGTTTAACAAAGCTTCTCGACGTTGTTTAGTTCACTCGTTTAACAACAGCTTCCTCCTGACGTTGTTTAGTTCACTTGTTTAACAACAGCTTCCTAATGACGTTGTTTAGTTCACTTGTTTAACAACAGCTTCCTCCTGACGTTGTTTAGTTCACTTGTTTAACAACAGCTTCTTCCTGACGTTGTTTAGTTCACTTGTTTAACAACAGCTTCCTTCTGACGTTGTTTAGTTCACTTGTTTAACAACAGCTTCTTCCTGACGTTGTTTAGTTCACTTGTTTAACAACAGCTTCCTTCTGACGTTGTTTAGTTCACTTGTTTAACAACAGCTTCTTCCTGACGTTGTTTAGTTCACTTGTTTAACAACAGCTTCTTCCTGACGTTGTTTAGTTCACTTGTTTAACAACAGCTTCCTCCTGGATTCCTGCCATCGGCTAATACATATTTTTTCTTAATAAATGCTTTTTATAATTTTTTTGCTTTGACTCAATAAAGCTTGAGGGCTGCTGGAATCAGTCGTATTAACAGTCTTTATTGAGTAAAAACACAGAAGTGCAACTAATGCGACATTTTATTGTGGCGACGTTTCGCCACAATAAAATGTCGTTACGGACAATACAGGGACACAAGAGGGGTATGTATGTGTCCGTATTGTTCGTAACGGCTTGACAAAGCTCCTGGAGAGCGAAACGTCGCCACAATAAAATGTCGCATTAGTTGCACTTGTTGACTTTTACCTAAAATATTGTCGGCAATTTTACCAACATTATTACAGTTTTTATTGAAATGATCAACACAGATTTGAACACCCCGTTGACGCTCCTACATAACTCCAAATCTGCTTTATTTCAGTAAGAAAGAGGTTTAGGTGGTATAGGCTTAAGCATCCCAGCAAGTGTGTATGTTGCAGAGTTGGCTGAATAGAGACAACTGGTTTTAAGGATTCGACATGCTGTTGGAGTGTGAGCAAGGTGAGATTTACATTGTTGCTCAGGTATGTAACATGTGACTCCACTAAAATCAAATTTACTATATTTGCATGAAGGTGCTGAACCCTTAAAGGTAACAGAGGTTTGATCTGAGGAAAGGGAGAGAGGGGGATAGCTGTAATTCTCCGAGCAATAACCCTTCAGCAGCATTAAGTTTTGATGGGTAATGTTGAGTGCGCTGAGCGGGTGTGCACAGGACTGCAGCTCAGTGAACTTGCACCTAGACATTCACTCTGTATTCTACGCACGTGATGCTGCAAATCATCTCAGCCGCCTCTAAGTATAGTAGCCAGAGTCATCTCGAGTCACTAGACCACCATGGTAACACAACAACGGCGTATACAGACAGTATGTAAATAAAGCATTCAGTATGCTACTTACGGAAGTGTTATTGTGAAGACCTTAGGTGAATTGATCAAGTCCCCGGAGGCCAAAGCGTCTTCAAAACAAAATGCCATAACCCGCATTGTGTGTCTTGTTTGTTGACTGTTGTGGTGTTGTGACTGGCTGACTGACTGACTCTCAGGAGAGGTATGACTTAGTGGTTCAGTTACCTCGTTCTGTGTGACTGTCTTCCCAATCAGACCCCTCAGTAAACATGAGTTGACTCACATTATACAGTCTACCTGCCTTGGTTCCTTAATGACTTGTGTGTTATTCTCTGAATGTACTCGACAGAGTACTAATTATTCATTACTCTATTCACATTCGTTTTGTGTGTGACTTACTGTACATAGTGTAAATATACACACACACACCATTTGCTGAGGCTAAACCACAACTCCCGACCGTGTCTGCTTTATTTCCTAGTTTCCTCACTAGTGCCTCTTACTAGTCCTAAATACTATCTCAACCAAGTACAACACAACACAAATAACCCAAACATAGGAGAGACAGAAGATTATGACGACGTTTCGGTCCCATCTGGACCATTTACAAGTTAGAGAAGGGGAAAGAACCTGTTAGAGAAGTACCCCATTTCGTAAAAGGCGACTTTAATAAAACCTAAAAAAAAGGTGTATAATAGAGAATTCCTTTTTAAAATCAACTTTACTTACCAACTCTACATCATGATAACTCCTCCTCATTTTGAGAAGCCACATTAATTCGCATTTGCATATTTTATTCCAGCTGTGAAAAGTACTGATATAATTTTTCCAGGTTAGCAAGCCCAAAATTAATGTTACCTGCATTTAAATGAATAATTTATAGAGAGAGTAACATACCAATGTAATTTCATGCAAAGCGAATTCTTCATGTTAATGTAATGACCTGTACTCTACAATATTAGGAGGAGTCACATCTATAACTGCACATCTAAAACTATGTGATCACGTTAATGTGATAACATTAAGGTTATGTGATCACATTAAATTTATGTGATCACATTAATGTGATAACATTAAGGTTATGTGATCACATTAAGGTTATGTGATCACATTTCCATAACTATTTCTTCTATTACATCTCTATATTAATTTAATTTACAGGTTAAGAGATGTTATCCTACTCTAGCTAGCTCACAGGTTAAGAGATGTTATCCTACTCTAACTAGCTCACAGGTTAAGAGATGTTATCCTACTCTAACTAGCTCACAGGTAAAGAGACGTTATCCTACTCTAGCTAGCTCACAGGTTAAGAGATGTTATCCTACTCTAACTAGCTCACAGGTTAAGAGATGTTATCCTACTCTAACTAGCTCACAGGTAAAGAGATGTTATCCTACTCTAACTAGCTCACATGTTAAGAGATGTTATCCTACTCTAACTAGCTCACAGGTTAAGAGATGTTATCCTACTCTAACTAGCTCACAGGTTAAGAGATGTTATCCTACTCTAGCTAGCTCACAGGTTAAGAGATGTTATCCTACTCTAGCTAGCTCACAGGTTAAGAGATGTTATCCTACTCTAGCTAGCTCACAGGTTAAGAGATGTTATCGTAACTCAAATAATCCGGGACTAACGTAAGACTGGACAAAGAAGATGCTGCTTGAAATCAACCCCAGCAAACGCAGAGTAATGAAAAGTTGGGAAGAGACAAGCGGCGGAGAGCTCCTGCACATGCCGGTAGTTGCATGATCCTTTCCCTGGTTACCGTACAGTAGCGCTGAAAATTTGAAACCGATCGGGTGAGGCGTTCTCAGGTTACAAACGAGAACCTTGGAGGATGAACAAGAAAAAATCTGTCAGCTGCTTGAAGCTATCCTTTCAGGGATACCTAAAATAAGCTCTGATATATGAAAAAAAACCAGCTATATTACCAGGGTTAATATAGTGTTCTTGTAGTATACCTGCACTACGTATGTCTGTACCAAGCTTATACTAACCCAGCAGTCTTTAAGTAATGTTTATGTATTGGAAAGGACAAGAGGAACGTGAGATTGAATAGCTACCAGGGGCATCTATACCAGGGGCATCTATACCAGGGGCATCTATACCAGGGGCATCTATACCAGGGGCATCTATACCAGGGACATCTATACCAGGGGCATCTATACCAGGGGCAGCTATACCAGGGACATCTATACCAGGGGCATCTATACCAGGGGCATCTATACCAGGGGCATCTATACCAGGGGCATCTATACCAGGGGCATCTATACCAGGGGCATCTATACCAGGGGCAGCTATACCAGGAGGAGAGGTACGAACTAAACTACTGACTAGGTTATTAGTTTGGCGAAAAGTCAGTTTAATGTCTAAGAAACTGAGCGAGTTGTTGAGATTAATAATAGTGGAAATATAGGGAAGGCAGAGAACAGACTTAATGCTTGAGTAATTTGTGGTGACTCAAAGTATTTCGTATTCTATTTCCTGGTGTGAAGAACCGTGAATCTTCTTTAGTCATGCAAAGCCATAAATATTTTATGGACCTGCTGGCCAGGTCAGACCAATTTCAGATACCAATTTGCCTCTAATGAAGTATTTTGTGCTCGTTGCGAGGCTGTAATACTTCTTATACGAAAGAATTTAAAGCAATTTTCATTTCTGGTTGAGGTCGAACTCAGGGTAATATTGATAGACGCAGAATGAATAAGCGATGCCTTCAATACTATCGCTCCACGGTATAATTATGCAAATTCCGTAAAGATACGTTTTCTTCTAATTCGGTCAAGTGTATCGAGACTTATCATGAAGGAGGAGTCAGCTGGATCCACCCAGGGCCACCACTATAAGGATTTCCTCATCTCTAAGTGGATTTTAGGCAGTGGAATTTCCAGACTAAGAACTGTTCTATGTCTCTTACTCTGTCTCTTCCACTGTCTCTCTACCTCGTCTCTTCCTACCTGTCTCTTCCTACCTCGTCTCTTTCTATTGTCTCTTTCTACTCGTCTCTTCCTACCTCGTCTCTTCCAATTTTGTCTCTTTCTATCTCGTCTCTTCCTACTTGTCTCTTTCTACTCGTCTCTCCTACCTGTTCTTCCTACCTCGTCTCTTCCTACCTTGTCTCTTCCTACCTCGTCTCTTCCTACCTGTCTCTTCTACCTCGTCTCTTCCTACCTTGTCTCTTCCTGCACCTGTCTCTTCCTACCTGTCTCTTCCCTACCTCGTCTCTTCTTCGTCTTTCCTCTTTTTTGTCTCTTTCTACCTCGTCTCTTCCTACCTTGTCTCTTCCTACCTCGTCTCTTCCTACCTCTGTCTCTTCCTATTTGTCTCTTTCTACTCGTCTCTTCCTACCTTGTCTCTTCACCTCGTCTCTTCCTACTCGTCTCTTCCTACCTGCTCTTTACCTGTCTCTTCCTACCTGTCTCTTCCTACCTGTCTCTTCCTACCTCTTTTCCTTGTCTCTTCCTACCGTCTCTTCTACCTTGTCTCTTCCTACCTTCGTCTCTTCCTACCTCGTCTCTTCCTACCTCGTCTCTTCCTACCTCGTCTCTTCCTACCTCGTCTCTTCCTATTTTGTCTCTTTCTATCTCGTCTCTTCCTACCTTGTCTCTTTCTACCTCGTCTCTTCCTACCTCGTCTCTTCCTACCTCGTCTCTTCCTATTTTGTCTCTTTCTATCTCGTCTCTTCCTACCTTGTCTCTTTCTACCTCGTCTCTTCCTACCTTGTCTCTTCCTACCTCGTCTCTTCCTACCTCGTCTCTTCCTATTTTGTCTCTTTCTATCTCGTCTCTTCCTACCTTGTCTTTTCACTCGTCTCTTCCTACTTTGTCTTTCCTACCTTGTCTCTTCCTACCTCGTCTCTTCCTACCTGTCTCTTCCTACCTCGTCTCTTCCTACCTTGTCTCTTCCTACCTCGTCTCTTCCTACCTCGTCTCTTCCTACCTCGTCTCTTCCTACCTCGTCTCTTCCTACCTCGTCTCTTCCTACCTTGTCTCTTCCTACCTCGTCTCTTCCTACCTTGTCTCTTCCTACCTCGTCTCTTCCTACCTTGTCTCTTCCTACCTCGTCTCTTCCTACCTCGTCTCTTCCTACCTCGTCTCTTCCTACCTTGTCTTTTCTACCTCGTCTCTTCCTACCTGTCTCTTCCTACCTCGTCTCTTCCTATTTTGTCTCTTTCTATCTCGTCTCTTCCTACCTTGTCTCTTTCTACCTCGTCTCTTCCTACCTTGTCTCTTCCTATCTCGTCTCTTCCTACCTTGTCTCTTCCTACCTTGTCTCTTCCTACCTTGTCTCTTCCTACCTCGTCTCTTCCTACCTTGTCTCTTCCTACCTCGTCTCTTCCTACCTCGTCTCTTCCTACCTTGTCTCTTCCTACCTCGTCTCTTCCTACCTTGTCTCTTCCTACCTCGTCTCTTCCTACCTTGTCTCTTCCTACCTCGTCTCTTCCTACCTTGTCTCTTCCTACCTTGTCTCTTCCTACCTCGTCTCTTCCTACCTTGTCTCTTTCTACCTCGTCTCTTCCTACCTTGTCTCTTCCTACCTCGTCTCTTTCTACCTCGTCTCTTCCTACCTTGTCTCTTCCTACCTCGTCTGTTCCTACCTTGTCTCTTCCTACCTCGTCTCTTCCTACCTTGTCTCTTCCTACCTCGTCTCTTCCTACCTCGTCTCTATTACTACCTCACTTCATTTCAAAGACCAGATCTAAGACACACTAGCACCGCCCAGGATGCCACCCACAACAGTAACATATATAGTCCAAACTGAGATGGATTTCATTTTTGTAAATTCTTCTCATTATGACATTTGTGTAAATAATTTTTTTTTCTTCTTTTGTATTGTTCAACCAAAAAATGAATGAAAGTGACTTCATAATATATTGTTGATTATGTTGTAGTAACTACTGATGAGAATTATTATTATTATTATTATTATTATTGTTATTATTATTATTATTATTATTATTATTATTATTATTATTATTATTATTATTATTTCTTTATTATTATTATTATTATTATTATTATTATTATTATTATTATTATTATTATTATTATTATTATTTCTTTATTATTATTATTATTATTATTATTATTATTATTATTATTATTATTATTATTATTTATTATTATTATTATTATTATTATTATTATTATTTATTATTATTATTAATTATTATTATTATTATTATTATTATTATTATTGTTATTGTTGTTTATTATATTATTATTATTATATTTACTATATATTTTATTATTATAATTATTATTATTATTGTTAATTTATTATTATTATTATTATTATATATTATTATTATATATTATTATATATATATATATTATTATATTATTATTATTATTGTTATCATCGTTATTGTTGTTGTTATTATTATTATTATTATTATTATTATTATTGTTGGTATGGGAAGTATCAATGCTGTAAGAGTCATAGAACACCTGGGGAATGAAAAATTTTGTGAAATCAGGTTTGATCCGAGGGAAGGTGAGGAAGGCTACAATTCCTTGGATGAAGAGTCCTTCACCACCACCAAAGCTGTTGAAGTATCTACCAGCAAAAACTACAACTACTTCTAGTACTTGTATTACTATTATTACTAATAGTATTAATACTACTAGTACTATCACTACTACTACTATTACTACTACTAATATTACTACTACTACTACTAGTACTATCACTACTACTACTACTACTACCTACAACGATTATATTATGCTTTGTATCTCACTCT
Source organism: Cherax destructor (assembly GCA_009830355.1). Lineage (NCBI taxonomy): Eukaryota > Metazoa > Arthropoda > Malacostraca > Decapoda > Parastacidae > Cherax > Cherax destructor. The sequence goes on along the minus strand of WNWK01003232.1, from coordinate 89,620 downwards.
AATATCTGTATACACCCTGTGGAGAGCGAAACGTTGCCACAATAAAATGTCACATTAGTTGCATTTGTGTCCTTTTACCTAACATATTGTGGGCAATTCTACCAACATTATGACAAGAAACTGAAGAATGAACGGGAAGCTTGGACCGTGGTCCTTGTATATAGTAAGGACCACGGACGTTCATTATGGCTGATGTTGAGTTTATAAGAACATAAGAATGGAGGAACACTGCACCAGGTACTGGCCCATATAAGGCAGGTCCTTATCAAAACCACCGCCACCCAAAGCTACTCAAGAATTTACTCCCGAACCCACGACACCAATCAAACCCAGCCCCTCCCACTCATATATTTGTTCTATCTCTTTATCTCTCAAGAATCACACCATCTCGCCACAATTGTAATTAATAATAATAATAATAATAATAATAATAATAATAATAATAATAATAATAATAATAATAATAATCATATTACCGCCACTACTACTACTACCACCACCACCGCCACCCTCGCGGCTTTCCACCTGACTGTTTTCTTAGTTATCTCTGTATTAGGACTAAAGAAGCCACTCTTACATAAGAATGGAGGAAGACTGCAGAAGGCCTACTGGCCCATACAAGGCAGGTCCTTATCAAAACCACCCCTACCCAAAACTACTCAAGAATTTACTCCCGAACCCACGACACCAATCAAACCCTGCCCCTCCCACTCATATATTTGTCCAATCTCTTTATAAAGCCACCCAAGGTCCTAGCCTCTATCACCCTACTCGGAAGATTGTTCCACGCATCCACAACTCTGTTCGAAAACCAGTACTTACCTATGTCCTTTCTAAATCTAAATTTATCCAACTTAAATCCATTATTTCTGGTTCATACCTGGTTCGACACTCTCAGTACTTTATTAATATCACCTTTGTTTATGCCCATCATCCACTTGTACACCTCGATGATATCTCCCCTCATTCTACGTCTCTTCAGAGAGTGGAGATTCAACGCTCTAAGTCTATCTTCATACGGGAGATTCCTTATACAGTAAATGATTTTAGTCATTCTTCTCTGTATGTTCTCCAATAAATCTATATCCATCCTGTAGTAAGGAGACCAAAACTGAGCTGCATAATCCAAATGAGGTCTCACTAGTGATGCATAGAGCTGTAAAATAACTTTTGGACTTCTGTTGCTTATACTTCTTGAAATAAATCCTAGTAATCTGTTAGCCTTATTGCGCACACTTAGGCACTGTTGTCTTGGCTTTAGATTTCTGCTTACCATGACTCCCAAGTCTTTTTCACATTCTGTATGATCAAATTCTACTCGATCATACATTCTGTATGATCAAAGTACTCTATCCGAAGGCTTTACTGAAATCCAAATAAACAATATCATATTCTTTATTACTGTCTACTGCCTCAAATATTTTATTGAAGAACGTCAGTAAATTTGCCAGGCAGGAACGACCTCTCGTGAACCCATGCTGAGATTCATTAATCAAATTATGTTCTTCAAGATGACTTTTAATAATATCAGCTATAATTGATTCTAATAATTTGTCTACTATAGACGTGAGGCTTATTGGACGGTAATTTGAAGGAATGGACTTATCCCCTGATTTGAATATAGGAACTACATTAGCTATCTTCCACATCTCTGGCACAATACCAGTTAGGACGGACGTATTAAACACGCTCGTTAATGACTGATTAAGTTCCATCTTGCATTCTTTAAGTACCCTGGAAAACAACTCGTCGGGTCCCGGGGACTTATTTTGCTTCAGTTTATCTATCTGATAACCATGTCCCTCGTGACAGTAATATTTGTTAATTTGAATTCCTCTTCGCGAAACGTTTCCTCTAATAAATGTCCTGCGCTGTACATAAGTGTTTTTTTTCCACACACTGCTGGAGTTGCCACTGTGAAACTACCATGGAGATAAATGGTATAATATACCGACACGGTGGAAAAAAAATTAGACACAAATGCCGTATAGTGCGATCCTTTGTTGACTACGTTTCGCCCACACAGTGGGCTTTATCAAGTCACAAACAGATAAGTGCATTGTCAAGATACTGGCAGTGTACTGTAAAGATAATGAAGTGTATTGTGAAGGTACTGCAGTGTATTGTGAAGGTACTGCAGTGTATTGTGAAGGTACTGCAGTGTATTGTGAAGGTACAGCAGTGTATTGTGAAGATACTATATGAATTATACTGAATTTTAATCTATTTTTCCATGTAACTATCATGTAGAATAGTGTGGTAGCACATTGTCCCATTGTGTACTATTATGTACAGTAGTGTAGTAACACACTGTTGGTGTTCCCACTATGTACTACCACAGTAGGGTGGTAGTACATTGCTGGTGTTCTCACAAAGTACTCAATCGTCATCCCGAGTTTCATATGTTTCGTTGTGTTGCGCGAGTGTTGGAAACACTGTATTAGAACTAAAAAGATTAAAAATGATTTTTTATAAATTATTAGTAATTCTCGCTTTGGTTCTGTAGTGGCCTTAGGGTAAGAAAGACTACAGCCAGGGGTCTAGCAGGAGGGACGTCGAGTGCCTCCCTGCTGAGCCAGGGGAAGCTGACTTCCCCCTCACTCCAACTCCTCCTCCTAAACAATAAATACAACGTCGAGGACGAGAATGACGTTAGTGGAGGAGCTCTGGTCCGTGATGAGACTGACGACCTCCGCCAGGAGGAAGAGGATGTAGAGGACACTGACTGGTTCCAGGAAGACGATGGGTTTCTCCTCTCTTCTGGTGACAGCGAGTGGAGGTGGTCCCAAGAGGAAGAAGAGGCTCTCTGAGATTCTTACCTGGCGACGAATACGAAGAGGGACATGGTTATCAAACAGATAGACAAACTGAAGCAAAATAAGTCCCCGGGACCCGACGAGTTGTTTTCCAGGGTACTTAAAGAATGCAAGATGGAACTTAGTCAGCCAATAACGAGTGTGTTTAATGCGTCCATCCTTACTGGTTTTTGTGCCAGAGATGTGGAAGATGGCTAATGTAGTTCCTATATTCAAATCAGGGGATAAGTCCATTCCTTCAAATTACCGTCCAATAAGCCTGACGTCTATAGTAGGCAAATTATTAGAATAAATTATAGCTGATATTATTAGAAGTCACCTTGAAGAACATAATTTGATTAATGAATCTCAGCATGGGTTCACGAGAGGTCGTTCCTGCCTGACAAATTTACTGACGTTCTTCAATAGAACATTTGAGGCAGTAGACAGTGATAAAGAATATGATATTGTTTATTTGGATTTTAGTAAAGCCTTCGATAGAGTACCTCACAAGAGACTCATAAGAAAAGTGGCAGCTCATGGTATAGGAGGTAAAGTTCTAGCATGGATAGAGGCATGGCTTACCAACAGAAAGCAGAGAGTTTCCATTAATGGGGTCAAATCTGAATGGGGATTAGTCACTAGTGGCATTCCACAGGGATCAGTTTTAGGCCCTCTGTTGTTCATAATTCATTAATGACCTTCATGAAGGAATTACAAGTGACATGAGCAAATTTGCTGATGAATGTATGAGAATGTATGAGGGGAATGTATGAGAGTATAATTATAACAACACTCTTGTATGGGTGTGAGACATGGGTTGTGAATGTTGCAACAAGGAGAAGGCTGGAGGCAGTGGAGATGTCATGTCTGAGGGCAATGTGAGGAGGGGTTATTGAGATGGTTTGGACATATAGAGAGCATGGAACAAAATAGAATGACTTCGAGAGTGTATAAATCTGTAGTGGAGGGAAGGCGGGGTAGGGTTCGGCCTAGAAAAGATTGGAGGGAGGGGGTAAAGGAGGTTTTGTGTGCGAGGGGCTTGGACTTCCAGCCATCGTGCGTGAGCGTGTTAGATAGGAGCGAATGGAGACAAATGGTTTTTAGGACTTGACGTGCTGTTGGAGTGTAGGCAAGGTAACATTTATGAAGGGTTTCAGGGAAACCGGAGATGGGAAGTACAGTGCCGGCACTCTGAAGGAGGGGTGTTAATGTTGCAGTTTTGTAGCTGTAGTGTAAGCACGCCTCTGGCAAGACAGTGATGGAGTGAATGATGATGAAAGTTTTTCTTTGTCAGGCCACCCTGCCTTGGTGGTAAACGGCCTATGTGTTAATAAAAAATAAAAATAAAATAGGTCGTATGATTCATTCTGAGGAGGATACCAATGAACTCCAGGAGGATTTGGACAAATTAATGTCTTGGTCTGAAAAGTGGCAGATGAAGTTCAATGTGGACAAGTGTAAGGTACTATCTTGGTAATGAAAATAACCATCATCGTCCTGGTGATGGAACTCCCAGGACGATGATGGTGAAGAAGAATGGTGGAGTTCCGAGGTGGGCGGGTGGAGTGACCTAAGCCGGGACGACGATGGTGCTCCCAGGTGGGCAGCCAGAAGACGGAAGTAGTCGTGCTTCTTCCAGACGACTCTCCCGGAGATGGAGACGAGGCTCTCAACGTTGACGAAGGTCTTCATGACCTTTCAAAAGAAAAACAACGCTGGGAACAAAAAATCAGGGCCTACGAAGTGCGTGACTATAAAAGAGACTTCAGGTGACACATAGTTTCAAAAGTTAAATAGGTTAAAGGACGAAGAGCCAGAATCTTAGAATAAAAATGGGCGATTCGTCCATTGTCTTGTCCCGCACGTATGAACGAAATGAGAAGCTAAAAGCCGAAATTTCTGATGTGAGTCAATGGTTCACTGACAGGGATATTGATTTAGATACCCTTGGGACTGAGCACAGAAGCTGCGGGATGACTTAGACCAGCGGCAGAAAACTCTACAGCAAGAAGAGGACTTCGCGACTCTCCAACATAATCATACAAAGCTGCGCAGTGCGGACACTGACACTCACAGCAGATTCAGTTCCCTCCTCCTTCGCTGTATTACCCTTGTGGTTTAGCGCTTCTTTTGATTATAATAATAATCCCTCCTCGTGCATCCCATGGACGAACTTCATAACAACGACATAACCGTTGTAGCAGTGTGTGTGTGAGCTAGATTTGGTTGGAACAATGTTTCGCCCTATGACGAAGCTCTACACCAAGCGAAATGATTTGAAAATCACGTCGACGCTCTACTCAGACTTAGAGTGAAACATTATACCAGTCATGACTTGGTTAGGTCAGATTAGGTTAGGTTGCGTTACGTAATACCGTAGAAATAAAGGCAGATTTGTAGCAGCCACAACGCTATATAAAAATCTCGTAAAAATTCGGTAAACCCGAATTTAAATTTAAATCAGCTCACCTACATTTTAAGTGGCTTTATTTTTAAGGATTAATAAAAACAAAATGAAATTTCAGCAATTGCTGATTTTTTTAAAAAAAAAATTAGCGAGGTTCCCTCACCTTCGTGTGTTAGTGTGACTTGTAAATGGTCCAAGTCGGACCGAAACGTCGTCGTAAGTTTCTCTCTCCTGTGTGCCGGTTATCTGTGTATTGTTTCAGCCCCAATATTGTGTCTTTGTGTTCTTAGTGGCGTTAATGCGTCTTGCAGCATGGAACAGCTCAGTGAGTCCTCTCACAGTGCTGTCACCACACTAATATTCAACCCGGAATTAATATTCACTTAGCCGTTCCTCTGTTGAACCTGTTCTGAATTATTGTCCCCGTTGTAACTTACTGAACTGTTGCTCTGTTGTAGCTTATTGTACTGTTGTTCTATGCTGTAGTTTATTGTACTGTTGTTCTATGCTGTAATTTACTGTACTGTTGTTCTATGTTGTAGTTTACTGTACTATTGTTCTATGCTGTAGTTTACTGTACTGTTGTTCTATGCTGTAGTTTACTGTACTGTTGTTCTATGTTGTAGTTTACTGTACTGTTGTTCTATGCTGTAGTTTACTGTACTGTTGTTCTATGCTGTAGTTTATTGTACTGTTGTTCTATGCTGTAGTTTACTGTACTGTTGTTCTATGTTGTAGTTTACTGTACTGTTGTTCTATGTTGTAGTTTATTGTACTGTTGTTCTATGTTGTAGTTTACTGTACTGTTGTTCTATGTTGTAGTTTACTGTACTGTTGTTCTATGCTGTAGTTTACTGTACTGTTGTTCTATGCTGTAGTTTACTGTATTGTTGTTCTATGTTGTAGTTTATTGTACTGTTGTTCTATGCTGTAGTTTACTGTATTGTTGTTCTATGTTGTAGTTTACTGTACTGTTGTTCTATGCTGTAGTTTACTGTATTGTTGTTCTATGTTGTAGTTTATTGTACTGTTGTTCTATGCTGTAGTTTACTGTACTGTTGTTCTATGTTGTAGTTTACTGTACTGTTGTTCTATGCTGTAGTTTACTGTATTGTTGTTCTATGTTGTAGTTTATTGTACTGTTGTTCTATGCTGTAGTTTACTGTACTGTTGTTCTATGTTGTAGTTTATTGTACTGTTGTTCTATGCTGTAGTTTACTGTATTGTTGTTCTATGTTGTAGTTTATTGTACTGTTGTTCTATGCTGTAGTTTACTGTACTGTTGTTCTATGTTGTAGTTTACTGTACTGTTGTTCTATGCTGTAGTTTACTGTATTGTTGTTCTATGTTGTAGTTTATTGTACTGTTGTTCTATGCTGTAGTTTACTGTACTGTTGTTCTATGTTGTAGTTTATTGTACTGTTGTTCTATGCTGTAGTTTACTGTATTGTTGTTCTATGTGTAGTTTATGTACTGTTGTTCTATGTTGTAGTTTACTGTACTGTTGTTCTATGTTGTAGTTTACTGTATTGTTGTTCTATGTTGTAGTTTACTGTACTGTTGTTCTATGTTGTAGTTTATTGTACTGTTGTTCTATGTTGTAGTTTATTGTACTGTTGTTCTATGCTGTAGTTTACTGTACTGTTGTTCTATGTTGTAGTTTACTGTATTGTTGTTCTATGTTGTAGTTTACTGTATTGTTGTTCTATGTTGTAGTTTACTGTACTGTTGTTCTATGTTGTAGTTTACTGTACTGTTGTTCTATGCTGTAGTTTACTGTATTGTTGTTCTATGTTGTAGTTTACTGTACTGTTGTTCTATGTTGTAGTTTACTGTACTGTTGTTCTATGTTGTAGTTTACTGTATTGTTGTTCTATGTTGTAGTTTACTGTACTGTTGTTCTATGTTGTAGTTTACTGTACTGTTGTTCTATGTTGTAGTTTACTGTACTGTTGTTCTATGCTGTAGTTTACTGTATTGTTGTTCTATGTTGTAGTTTACTGTACTGTTGTTCTATGCTGTAGTTTACTGTACTGTTGTTCTATGCAGTAGTTTACTGTATTGTTGTTCTATGTTGTAGTTTACTGTACTGTTGTTCTATGTTGTAGTTTACTGTACTGTTGTTCTATGCTGTAGTTTACTGTACTGTTGTTCTATGCTGTAGTTTACTGTATTGTTGTTCTATGTTGTAGTTTACTGTACTGTTGTTCTATGTTGTAGTTTATTGTACTGTTGTTCTATGCTGTAGTTTACTATACTGTTGTTCTATGCTGTAGTTTACTATACTGTTGTTCTATGCTGTAGTTTACTATACTGTTGTTCTATGCTGTAGTTTACTGTACTGTTGTTCTATGCTGTAGTTTACTGTACTGTTGTTCTATGCTGTAGTTTACTATACTGTTGTTCTATGCTGTAGTTTACTGTACTGTTGTTCTATGCTGTAGTTTACTATTGTTGTTCTATGCTTTTAGTTTACTGTATGTTGTTCTATGCTGTAGTTTATTGTACTGTTGTTCTATGCTGTAGTTTACTGTACTGTGTTGTTCTGAATTACATCTGTTTGATCATTGTGACTTTTGTCTCAGTGAGTTAATTAACAGAGCTTTGTAGAACAGAATGTTCTATGCTGTGAGTAGTAGTAGTATAAGTATAGTTTATTCAGGTATACACAAATACAGTTAAATGGATTATCATACATAGCAGCATATGTGTAGAAAACCCAGGATAACCCAAAAAAGTCAGAGTGACTTATTTCTATTGGGGTCCATGAGTTAGTGGTCTGTATAAACCGGATCAAGTCGTCAGTGGTCTGTATAAGCAGTAATCAAGTCGTCAGTGGTCTGTATAAGCCGGATGAAGTCGTCAGTGGGCTGTATAAAGCCAGAAAAAGGCGTCTGTGGTCTGTATAAGCCGGATCAAGTCGTCAGTGGGCTTTATAAAGCTAGACCAAGGCGTCTGTGGTCTGTATAAAGCCAGACCAAGGCGTAAGTCGTCTATATAAAGCCAGACCAAGGCGTCAGTCGGCTGTATAAAGACAGACCAAGGCGTCAGTGGTCTGTATAAAGCCAGACCAAGGCGTCAGTGGTCTTTATAAAGCCAGACCAAGGCGTCAGTGGTCTTTATAAAGCCAGACCAAGGCCTCGTGAACATTTGCGTCACACAAGGCAGAGATTAACTGTGTCGTTCATAGACTTTTTCTGTAACAGCTGAGACTTGCTTGTGGCTCTCTTAACAAGGCCTTCTATAATGTAAGAGGCACTGTCAGCTTCACTGTCTGTGACACTGACTGGCTTACTGTCTCTCTGCGGCATTGTCAGGCTTACTGATTCTGTAACACTGTCAGCCCTTCTTACTGTCTGTGACACTGTCAGCCCTTACTGTCTGTGTTACTGTCAGCCCTTACTGTCTGTGGTACTGTCAGCCCTCGTTTCTGGATGTGGCACTGTCAACCCTTCTTACTGTCTGTGGCACTGTTAGCCTTTTTTACTGTCTGTTGCACTGTCAGCCCTTACTGGCTGTGGCACTGTCAGCCCTTACTGTCTGTGGCACTGTCAGCCACAGACATGTGTTATCTCTGCATATCGAAATTAACCTTAGTTTTTAATAATTTCTAGATATTTAGTTGTTGTTGTTTTTTAGCTGTCCCTGACAGAGCATTTCTGGCAAATTATGTCCCCACTCCAGGATGCCATCCACACTAGCTGACTAACACCCAGGTACCTTTTTACTGTTAGGTGAACATGGGGCAGCAGGTGTCTTAAGAAAACTCGTCCTAATGTTTCTACCCGTACCGGAGATCGAACCACGGACCTCAGTGTGCTGAGCTGAGTGCGCTAGCAATCGATCAGGGACACAAGTGTCTAACACTTCAGCATATCTTTTATTTCTCATCTGCCGACACGTTCTAAATACCAAAACACGTCCGCTTCCTCCATACTCCTTCCCTCCATTCTGATGTCAGCGGTTTCAGAACGATTACCAAGACTGCAGCTGAAGTTTCATACCCTTGGTGAAATTGACGAATGTGTTGTCATGAGCGTGTAGTGAGCGGCGTGCCATCACGCCACAGCAACTTAGTTGAAGGGTATATAAACCAGCGGCCCTGAACCCTGGACGGTAATGCGTACACACTGAGTGTCGGACGTGAGTGGCGTGACCAAGTGATCTACAGTCATGCACTATGCATTAATTCTGAACACGAGAAACACCTGGTGGAACACGCTTTTGGTGGAACAGTGTTTCACTAAATAAATTCCTGATGGCTATAATTATAATCATAATTTTTAAAGGGGTGGACTCGTAAGCCAGTGGAAGGCCTCGGTCAGATGACCAAAAACTTCAGCTGCTGGTCATCATATGACTTAGACCCGCTTCAGGAAGGTTAATTTCGATATGCAGATATAACACATGTCTGCTGCTGTCTGTGGCTGACAGTGCTACAGACAGTAAGGGCTGACAGTGCCACAGACAGTATGAGCTGACAGTGCAACAGACAGTAAGAAAGGCTGACAGTGCCACAGACAGTAAGAAAGCTGACAGTGCCACAGACAATAAGGGCTGACAATGTTGCAGACAGTAAGAGGGGCTGACAGTGTTACAGTCAGTAAGCCTGACTATGCCACAGAGAGACAGTACAGTAAACTACAGCATAGAACAACAGTACAGTAAACTACAGCATAGAACAACAGTACAGTAAACTACAGCATAGAACAACAGTACAGTAAACTACAACATAGAACAACAGTACAGTAAACTACAGCATAGAACAACAGTACAGTAAACTACAGCATAGAACAACAGTACAGTAAACTACAGCATAGAACAACAGTACAGTAAACTACAGCATAGAACAACAGTACAGTAAACTACAGCATAGAACAACAGTACAGTAAACTACAGCATAGAACAACAGTACAGTAAACTACAGCATAGAACAACAGTACAGTAAACTACAACATAGAACAACAGTTCAATAAGCTACAACAGAGCAACAGTTCAGTAAGTTACAACGGGGACAATAATTCAGAACAGGTTCAACAGAGGAACGGCTAAGTGAATATTAATTCCGGGTTGAATATTAGTGTGGTGACAGCACTGTGAGAGGACTCACTGAGCTGTTCCATGCTGCAAGACGCATTAACGCCACTAAGAACACAAAGACACAATATTGTGACTGAAACAATACACAGATAACCGGCACACATGAGAGAGAAACTTACGACGACGTTTCGGTCCGACTTGGACCATTTACAAGTCACACTAACACACGAAGGTGAGGGAACCTCGCTAATTTTTTCTTTTAAAAATCAGCAATGGCTGAAATTTCATTTTTTTATTAATCCTTAAAAATAAAGTCATTTAAATGTAGGTGAACTTATTTAAATTTAAATTCGGGTTTACCGATTTTTTACGAGATTTTTATATAGCGTTGTGGCTGCTACAAACACACTTGTAAGTCAAGAAGACTTTGATGAGTTCTTAAGTCAGATGAAGAAATACTGTGTCATGGATGGTAAGTCAGTCATCACCATCACAACTACCACAACAATACCTACACCATCACAACTACCACAACAATACCTACACCATCACAACTACCACAACAATACCTACACCATCACAACTACCACAACAATAACTACACCATCACAACTACCACAACAATACTACACCACCATCACAACTACCACAACAATACCTACACCATCACAACTACCACAACAATACCTACACCATCACAACTACCACAACAATACCTACCATCATCACAACTACCACAACAATACCTACACCATCACAACTACCACAACAATACCTACACCATCACAACTACCACAACAATACCTACACCATCCCAACTACCACAACAATGCCTACTCACCATCACAACTACCACAACAATGCCTACACCATCCACAACCACACAACAATACACACCACCATCACAACTACCACAACAATACCTACACCACCACAACTGCCACAACAACACCTACATCACCACCACCACAACTACCACAACAATACCTACACTACCACGACAACTACCACAACAACAGCTACACCACCACCATCACAACTACCACAACATCAACTACACCACCACCATCACAACTACCACAACAATAACTACACCACCATCACAACTACCACAACAATACCTACACCACCATCACAACTACCACAACAATACCTACACCATCACAACTACCACAACAATAACTACACCACCACCACAACTACCACAACAATACCTACTCCACCATCACAACTACCACAACAATACCTACACCATACCAACAACCACAACAATACCTACACCACCACCATCACAACTACCACAACAATACCTACACCACCACAACTGCCACAACAACACCTACATCACCACCACCACAACTACCACAACAATACCTACACTCACACAACTACCACAACAACACTCACACACACCACCATCCTAACATCACAACATCAACTACACCACCATCACACTACCACAACAATAACTACCACCATCACAACTACCACAACAATACCTACACCACCATCACAACTACACAACAACCTACACCATCACAACTACACAACAATCCTACCACACTCACACTGCACAACACACCTACACCACCACACTACCACAACAATACCTACACCACCACAACTACCACAACAACACCACCATCACAACTAGAACAACATCAACTACACCACCACCATCACAACTACCACAACAACAACTACACCACCTCATCCCAACAACCACAACAACAACTACACCACCACCATCACAGGCTACACCAACAACAATTACACCACACATCTACACTAACCAGAACAACTACCACCACTATCAAACAACAGCTACACCACCACTATCACAACAACAACTACACCACCACCATCACAACAACAACTACACCACCACCATCACACAACAACTACACCACCATCATCACAACTACCACAACAACAACTACACCACCACCATCACAACAACAACTACACCACCACTATCACAACAACAACTACACCACCACCATCACAACAACAACTACACCACCACCATCACAACAACAACTACACCACCACTATCACAACAACAACTACACCACCACCATCACAACAACAACTACACCACCACCATCACAACAACAACTACACCACCACCATCACAACAACAACTACACCACCACTATCACAACAACAACTACACCACCACCATCACAACAACAACTACACCACCACCATCACAACAACAACTACACCACCACCATCACAACAACAACTACACCACCACTATCACAACAACAACTACACCACCACCATCACAACAACAACTACACCACCACCATCACAACAACAACTACACCACCACCATCACAACAACAACTACACCACCAACATCACAACAACAACTACACCACCACCAACAACAACAACAATCAACACGACAGCAGACCATTGTGTCAAGTCAGAGTTGCGTCTCAACATGTATAATGAAAGTAATCAAGCCATCTTTAATGTAAGCTCAGGAAATACTTTACTCGAGCCAAGTTAAAGTGTAAGTAATAGTACCTTTAACGTTGTGATAGATGCCAGTCTTCCTAGATTCATTCATAGTCACTTGATACACACACACACACACCGTCAACCTTGAGGTTGATAGACTCTACACATCGATTCCAGGCTAAGGGACTGATTACTTGAAACTCCTCTTTTTCCATCGTTCTTATTAGTATTGGACTGATGAAGCCACTTTGTGGCGAAACGTTTCCTGAATAAAGATTCCCAAATGTTGCACAAGTGTCTTATTGCTGAATCTGACGTCGTCTCACAATGCTGTCAGCCTGATCATGTTTTTAGAATGTTGCCGAGACGGCTGACAGCATGCAGTGTATCATGAGATGGCATGATCAACACACACCACTAGTGTTCCTGGGTGTGAGTTAGCATACCACACTAGTGTTCCTGGGTGTGAGTTATCATACCGCACACCACTAGTGTTCTTGGGTGTAAGTTATCATACCACACTAGTGTTCCTGGGTGTAAGTTATCATACCACACACCACTAGTGTTCCTGGGTGTGAGTTATCATACCACACACCACTAGTGTTCCTGGGTGTGAGTTATCATACCACACACCACTAGTGTTCCTGGGTGTAGTTATCATACCCACACCACTAGTGTTCCTGGGTGTGAGTTATCATACCACACACCACTAGTGTTCCTGGGTGTGAGTTATCATACCACACACCACTAGTGTTCTTGGGTGTAAGTTATCATACCACACACCACTAGTGTTCCTGGGTGTAAGTTTTCATACCACACACCACTAGTGTTCCTGGGTGTAAGTTATCATACCACACACCACTAGTGTTCCTGGGTGTGAGTTAGCATACCACTCTAGTGTTCCTGGGTGTGAGTTACCATACCACACTAGTGTTCCTGGGTGTAAGTTATCATACCACACACCACTAGTGTTCCTGGGTGTTAGTTATCATACCACACTAGTGTTCCTGGGTGTAAGCTATCATACCACACTAGTGTTCCTGGGTGTAAGTTATCATACCACACACCACTAGTGTTCCTAGGTGTAAGTTATCATACCACACACCACAAGTGTTCCTGGGTGTAAGTTATCATACCACACACCACTAGTGTTCTTGGGGCGTAAGTTATCATACCACACACCACTAGTGTTCCTGGGTGTAAGTTATCATACCACACACCACTAGTGTTCCTGGGTGTAAGTTATCATACCACACACCACTAGTGTTCTTGGGGCGTAAGTTATCATACCATACACCACTAGTGTTCCTGGGTGTAAGTTATCATACCGCACACCACTAGTGTTCCTAGGTGTAAGTTATACCACACCCAAAGTGATTTTTTAGGGGTAAGAAACGAAGAAAGAAAATGGAAAGAGGTAACCAAAATAGTCCACCACCTTGGAGCCTTGTTAGACTGGAGGCACAGCCAGTGGCCCTCCGGACTCACAACTACTGATGCCAACAATGAAATCCCCCCAACAAACATGCAACACAACCTCATTTATATTTGCTAATATACAGGGCCTTAAGCCATCTACCAACAACAAAATTCTTTTCATTAGTGGACTTCTAGGGGAGTCAAATGCAGTGTTTGCAGCCTTCACAGAGACCCACGCAAAAGATCACTTTGACAGTGGAATATGGATACCTGGGTACAACCTTTTCAGATGCGACAGAAAGAACAGGCAACAAGGGGGGGTTGGCCTGTATGTCAAAGAGTCGCTCATTTGCACAGAGATACTGAACACCACAAATGATGTAGTTGAAGTTCTGACAATAAAAATCGAGAACCAAAACTTAGTCATTGTACTTGTATATAAGCCACCAGATGCAACTTCCCAACAGTTCAAAGAACAACTATCAAAAATTGACTCCTGTCTGGAAAACCTTCCTGCCCCATCACCAAACATCTTGCTGCTTGGTGACTTCAATCTAAGACAAACAAAATGGAAGAATATAGCAAATAATGTTGTAGCAGAAATAATCCCTGGAGGCAGCTCAGATGAAAAGTCACACACACATGATCTGCTGAATTTCTGCAACAAACACACCCTAAGTCAGCAGATGAGTGGAGCCAACGAGACTAGAAAACACACTAGACCTTATCTTCACAAATAATGAGGACCTGGTAAGAAACATAACAATATAAAAAACAACAAATTCTGATCACAATCTAATTGAAGTCCAGACGTACATGCACAGGAGTACTGATCAGCAAAATGCATACAGCTATGAGGGTACCTTTACCAAATTCAACTTCAACAACAAGAACATCAACTGGGATCTGGTAAACTATGCCCTAAATGAAACATTTTGGGAAGATATCTTAAATTACATGGACCCTAACCAGTGCCTTGAAAAGATCAACCTCCTGGTAGCTGAAGTATGTTATATAGTTGTATTTTTTTATTATTTATAATACAATTTTAAAATAATATTTTCTGTGGTTCTTGAATATTCAGAAATGTATGAAAAGTATTACATGTGGCTCTTCTTATCGAAGAACTTGCCCACCCATCCTCTGTTTCGCTAAAGTGTCTTCCTCAGTCCATTACAGAAAATCCAGATTGAGGGACTGATTATCTCAAACTCCTTCTGATGTTCAATCATTCTTCTCTGTATTGGACTGATGAAGCCACTGTGTGGCGAAACGTTTCCTCAATAAAGATATCCAAGTGCTGCACATGTCTCTAATTTATCAACTTCTCGATTCTCTGAACCATTTATCTAATTATATATTTTTTTTATTTGACTTTGTTTTTAAATCTTTATTAGGTTAGGTAAGGTTTGTCAGGAAACAGGACAAGTGTTTGCTGACGCGAGTCTTGGTCATATGGACGACTCAGATTGCTTTTCCCAAAACCTCTATTGAAGAGCAATACAATGTATTGCATTTCAAAATACTATATTCGAACGCAAAGAAATAACAAGAATCAAAAGGTGCAGCCACTTGTTACTGGGGTCCCCTGATGCCGCCCAGTGAATAACAGGGTCCATTCCCCTGATGCCGTCCAGTGAATAACAGGGTCCAGTCCCATGATGCCGCCCAGTGGATAACAGGGCCCCCTGATGCCGCCCAGCAATACCTACTGCACCAGGGACCTTGATGCATCAGGGCCCACTCTTCCCCGGGACCTTGATGCGTCAAGGGACAACCACATTTTGGCTCAGATTATCTGAACGCTTGGCAAATTCTCACTGGTATGGAATCCTTCTCTTTCCTCTTGCAGCCTCTGACACGAGGTCTTGGGTACGTCGTAACCCTGGCTGTCAGCCTCTGACACGAGGTCTTGGGCGTCACCTGGCTGTCAGCCTGACACGAGGTCTTGGGTACGTCGTAACCCTGGCTGTCAGCCTCTGACACGAGGTCTTGGGTACGTCGTAACCCTGGCTGTCAGCCTCTGACACGAGGTCTTGGGTACGTCGTAACCCTGGCTGTCAGCCTCTGACACGAGGTCTTGGGTACGTCGTAATCCTGGCTGTCACTGTCAGGGTTCTTCCTCCTGACTGTCATTGCAGACTTTGGTGACTGATGATCTTTCAACCAAGTTGCCTCTCCCGTCTAGGTAGCTGAAACTGACTTGCATGAAAATTGGTTCTGGCAAAACTTCTTTGTAACGTATGTAAACACAGTCTGCTGGGCGCATAGTTGGAAAGGTCATGACAATTCTAGTGTCACTCGCAACTTCAATGGTACGGCAGGACAAAGACTCTTCAAGTGGATAGAGAACTCGGCATCCGTCCGACATGCAAATCTCTAACTTAGCGTCATAGGCCATATCTTCCAGGATACCTAACTCATTCATAATAACAAATATTACGTAATCCTGGACTTGCACACCCAAGTTGATCCCACCTGACTTATACAGCTCTACTTCAGTGTTGTCTTTCAGGAAAACTTTATCAGGCCCATCAACGTTAACAATGGTAACAATTCTTTCCGAGTTTTGCAAGACCCTCTGAGCGGATTCTAACATATTTTTGCCAGCATGAAGAACGATGATTTTACCGGTGATGGGTGGCACTTTATCTGATGCCACTCTGAGCGCTTCAGACAGCAAACACATTTCTCCGTTTACTAAAGTAGAAACCTTATGTGTCCGCTTACCCATCACCGTCGGCGTTGACATCCTGTCTACAAAACCCTCAAATCCATCAAACTCATCGTACACACCACAAATTGTACTGTTGTACAAAACCACGTATATTTTTATACCTTTCTTGGCGTAAAAACTCAGAAAGATATTTTTCACCATTTTTGTTATGAAATAATTTTGAGCATCAGCTACAAGAGCGTAGGTGACACACTCCGTAGTGTCAGTTATTATTGTATTTTCGTAGATGAGGCGCTCCTGATGCTTAACGTGTGGGGACGTAGTAATAATATTACCACACAAACGACACAACTGACTGACATTCGTCTTGTTACAGCACTCACACACAAACACATTTTGCCTTACAGTATTTGGAAAATTGTCCAGAGGGGCCACCATGAAAACACTTGGCCACTTCTTATTGGGATGCGATCCTTCCCTTTCAAATTGTAGGTCTACCGGGAGGACTTCCTCGTGCCGACGACTGTCGGTGTCTGCCGGGAGGACTTCCTCGTGCCGACGACTGTCGGTGTCTGCCGGGATAACTTCCTCGTGCCGACGACTGTCGGTGACTGCCGGGAGGACTTCCTCGTGCCGACTGTCAGATGTCAATCTTTTACGTAGTGACGGTCGGGGTGTCTTTAGTGGCGGTTCCTGCCTCCTCTTTGCGACAGCAGAGGAACGGAGGGGAGACGAAGATGTACATGGAATGGAAAGAGAAAGTTCTCTCAGCAAAGGACTGTCAGTGTTTGCTGGTTGGACTTCCTCCTGCCGATTGTCGGCAGGAGGGAGGACTTCCTCCTGCCGACGACTGTCGGTGTCTGCCGGGAGGACTTCCGGCTGCCGACGACTGTCGGTGTCTGCCGGGAGGACTTCCTGGTGCCGACGACTGTCGGTGTCTGCCGGGAGGACTTCCTGGTGCCGACGACTGTCGGTGTCTGCCGGAAGGACTTCCTCATGCCGACGACTGTTGGTGTCTGCTGCTGGGAATACTTTCTTTGTTTTAAAACACTTACTACAAAACTGTTTAAACCAGCAGCTGTTCTTCAGTGTTTTACTATCAGGATTTACCCTCTTGGGAGATGTCCCGGAGAGGACTTCTTTGCCAGAGTTCTCCTTCTTAGGGCACTTCTTTTTATTACACTTAAAAATGTCCTTGAAACCCCTCCTCTTCAGGACTTCCTCCTGCCGACGACTGTCGGTGTCTGCCGGGAGGACTTCCTGCTGCGGACGACTGTCGGTGTCTGCCGGGAGGACTTCCTCCTGCCGACGACTGTCGGTGTCTGCCGGGAGGACTTCCTCCTGCCGACGACTGTCGGTGTCTACCGGGAGGACTTCCTGCTGCCGACGACTGTCGGTGTCTGCCGGGAGGACTTCCTCGTGCCGACGTCTGTCGGTGTCTGCTGCTTTCTTTGTTTTAAAACACTTGCTACAAAACTGTTTAAACCAGCAGCTGTTCTTCAGTGTTTTACTATCAGGATTTACCCTCTTGGGAGATGTCCCGGAGAGGACTTCTTTGCCAGAGTTCTCCTTAGGGCACTTCTTCTGGGGTGTGCTGCGAGGGTCAGGGAGGTCCTTGGTGTCGGTGCTCGAGTACTGAATGTATGTGTCAGGAAGAACCTCGGTGTTGGTGCTCGGGTACTGAATGTCTGTGTCAGGAAGAACCTTGGTGTTGGTGCCCTCCTGAAGGTACGTTTCCCTACTACAGAAAAGATGCTTTCCCCCATTTTTATTCCAAGAGATGTCCGTCGTCCCCTTCTGCAGGACGGTGGTGCAGGGATCCTCCAGCGAGGTCTTCAAGAGCGTGGCCACCTTCTTCTCAAGGGAAGTGACCTTCTCCAGGACTGTGTTGAAGTTGGTGGTGGTGTTTCCCTCAAGGGAAGTCACCTTCTCCTCAAGAGAAGTCACCTTCTGCTGGACTGTCTTGAGGGTGGTCACATTCTCCTGAATGTACCTCTCGAAGAGGGTGGTCACATTCTCCTGAAAGCACCTCTCGAAGAGGGTGGTCACATTCTCCTGAATGTACCTCTCGAAGAGGGTGGTCACATTCTCCTGAAAGCACCTCTTGAAGAGGGTGGTCGCCTCCTCAAGGGAGGTATTGTTAGCCCTGAGGGGCGTGCTGCCCTCCTCCGCCTCCTCCTGAAGGACCTCACCCGTTGGCTCTATGTTGCCCGACGAAGTTTTCTGAAAATGTTCTTTAAAATCCATAATTTTTTAATTCAAACTTTGAATTTTCTTTGTTATTACTTAGTGCGAAACTTTGTTAAGAAATGTAAACATTGCGATAGAGATGAACATTGGACACTTGTGAAGTGTTTGCATTATAATTGTCAATTGGCAATTGTCGAAGTGCGTGAAGATCTGGGAAACTTGGTAAAGTTGATTTATCAGACTGTTGGTGCCACTTGGGAAGAAACCATATGATCCTAACGAGTTCACCGTACTAATAATAATACACGTGAAAGTGTTTATCAGCATGGTACAGTAAGAATGGTGGTTTAATAAAATACCATGATAGTGTAGGTGTGGATGGGTAAATTTAACCTGGAGGAACGGAGGTCAACTTGGTCTTGCCTGAGAGCCAGCACCAGGCCAGTCTCCACCAGCCTCTTGACGACCTCACTCATCCCAAGGAAATGGTCAACCTGTGGACACTGTTCCTTAATTATTGCAATCATTGTTATATATATTGAGAAGAGCAAGCACAGTAGAAGTCATACAGCATTCTAGGTGCAACGGGGGCAACCAGATTTGATCCAGAGAGCAGGTAAATCCCCTGTAACACCTGACTCATGAACACGTAAGATGGCTGGTAAATCGACTATAGCACCCCGCTCAATAACACCTCATCTCCAGTAACATATTTACCTATTCTTCCTCTTAGCGAGGATTGTTGTGATCCAACCTAATTAACACTCGTACTGTTGCTGCCTCCGTCTTGTACAAATATTTATCTGGGTCTTGTTTCAGGAAGCACCAGCGGCCTGATGTTACTGATGGCATCTCTCGTAACATCCGTAACTCATTTCTCTAAAACCTCGAGATATATATGGGTAAGAAAGGAAATGGGTAAGAAAGGAAATGGGTAAGAAAGGAGATGGGTAAGAAAGGAGATGGGTAAGAAAGGAGATGGGTAAGAAAGGAGATGGGCAACGATTGGTGCATTAACAGGCACCGCTCGTTGCATGTTTTATGACAAAATAGTTTATTTAGACACAGGTAAACATACATAGTAACGTATGTGTAAATTACCTAGGATAACCCCAAAAAGGCAGTGACGTATTTCCATTGCGATACTTGTAATATCTTATTTAAAGTCTAGTTGTAAAATGCGGAAGAATCAGTCATGATTATAACCTTAAAAAATTGGAACAGCTCAGTAACTCAACTATGTGAAAATCTGCAAGTTTTTTTTTCGTGTGTATTGAATGAATACACAAGAAAATGATGCATTTGTGTAATTACTTATAGGTAATTACCCCTTTAGGTATCCCCAAAAATGGATACTGGAGGGTGTTCCGGGGATGAACGCCCCAGCGGCCCGCTCCATTACCAGGCCTCGGAAAAAAAAATCAAGCAACCATTTGATAGTTATCCCTTAAGGGATACCAATTTAATCAGTCATATTCTATTTCAAGTTCTTTCCAACTCTAAGATGGTAATGGCATATCTTCTATGAACTGCCAGACAACTGAACAGTTGAACTAAAATATTACAAACTGGCAGCCACACAAGGCAGTAATAATGCAAGACTTGCAATAAGTAAGATGTATCATCATTGAAGGTTTGAAGCTGATCGGATTAGGCATTAGCAAACTATCGCATGAAAGCCAAAAATTTAAACTTCACCAATTTCTCGGGGAAAAAATAAAATACGCCGGTACTTAGGTTTTGCTGATCAGAATAGGGATTGTCCACCTATTACATTGAAACCAATTTTAATAAAATTGGAAAATTAAAATTTACACTGCCCAGAAACTAATCTGAATCTTCCTTTGATTAAAATCCACCAGAAATGAACATTTGAATCCGATCTGTTAAGGCGTTTTTAAGTTATCAACAAACACTTCAGAGGAAAGAAAAAAAGTTGTCTGGATATGCAGCTTATTAAGGTCAACCAACTGTTGTGTGATGTATGTCAAAAAGAACTTGCCACATTCACTCCTTACTCTGTAGAGTCGAGTAAACATGCAGTATTATGGAAAAATCGCCGCGTATGCAGGCGATTTTTCCATAAACATTTTTAATCTTTATGTCCCAGCAAACCAGCTTCGACCTGATGCTTTACCAGATCACATCAATAGTGAACCTACCCTCATACTTGGAGACTTTAATACCAGACATAAGAATATTGGTGGGTCTATAACAAACACCAATGGAACTAAACTAGTGAAATTTCTAAATGAGCATGATAATGTTCGAACTGTAGGCACTACTGAGCCTACTCGCATATATGGTGGCATTTATATGCCTTGGATTTAATACATCATATACGATGCATGACTCTGTCATAGTTGATGATCTATCTGATCACTTCCCAAGACTCACAACTGTCAATCTTGATCATATCTCCAGCAACCAAGGAGCTAAATACAGAAGGAGGAAACTTATTCTCAACCCAGAACACAGAGATAACTTTATTAAACCCTTGGATTAATGGTATAAGAATTACGAGCCCACTGGCACACAAAAATTCAATGATGATCTAGTTACCACATTGAGACTGTACTCACAGATCAAGTGGGCAGGAAAAGAAATGACAATAAATAAAATGTAAATACTATAATGACCCACAGCTACGCAATCTAACACATGCAGCTAGGAGGATTGGTAAAGCATACCGTGAGTGTAGAACCCCACCGTTAGTGGATTAAATAGGTCTACCCCTTTTAAGTTTGGCATGGAAAGGTATAAATAAAATAACCAGGAAAAAGACTGGCAATGTTGCTCATCCCTTTCCACTTGAAAAAACAAACGACCTATAAATGACTGGTCCAAAATCTCCAGGCAATTCAAGGCAGGTGAAATTGCAGATCTAGAGAATGTACAGAGAACCTTTACAGCACGTATAAGTTCCATTAAACACCTTAACTACTGGGAACGCCTGGAAGCACTTGACTTGTACTCACTGGAGCGCAGGCGAGAGAATGTATCATAATCTACACCTGGAAGATTCTGGAGGGACTGGTCCCTAATATGCACACAGACATCACTTCATATGAAAGCAAAAGACTTGGCAAACGGTGCAACATACTCCCAGTGAAAAGTAGGGGCGCCACTGGTACACTAAGAGAAAACACAATAAGTGTCCGGGACCCAAGACTGTTCAACAGCCTCCCACCAGCCATAGGGGCATTACCAGTAGACCTCTGGTTGTCTTCAAGATGGAGCTGGACAGATACCTAAAGTCAGTGCGTTGGACTACGTGCAGCCAGCAGTAACAGCCTCGTTGATCAGGCCTGATCCACCAGGAGGCCTGGTCATAGACCGGGCCGCGGGGACGTCGATCCCCGGAATGCCCTCCAGGTAGACTCCAGGTAGGTAGATAACCACGTGTTCCTGGGTGTACATTATCGTACCACACACCACTAGTGTTCCTGGGTGTAAGTTATCATACAACACACCACTAATGTTCTGGTGTAAGTTATACCACACACCACTAGTGTTCCTGGTGTAAGTTATCATACCACACACCACTAAGTGTTCTCTGAGGTGTAAGTATCATACCACACACCACTAAGTTGTTTTCCCCCTGAGTGTAAGTTATACCACACACACTAGTGTTCCTAGGGGTATAAAAATGTTCTAGTGTATTATCATACCACACACCACTAATGTTCCTAGGTGTAAGTTATCATACCACACACCACTAGTGTTCCTGGGTGTAAGTTATCATACCACACACCACTAATGTTCCTAGGTGTAAGTTATCATACCACACACCACTAGTGTTCCTGGGTGTAAGTTATCATACCACACACACAGTGTCCTAGTGTAGTTATCATACCACACCACTAGTGTTCTAGGTGTAAGTTATCATACCACACACACTAGTGTTAATAGGTGTAGTTATCATACCACACACACCACTAGTGTTCCTGGGTGTAAGTTATCATACCACTAGTGTTTCTGAGGTAAGTTATCATACAACACACCACTAGTGTTATTGTTTATCCCACACCACTATGTTAATGGTGTAAGTTATCATACCACACACCACTAGTTCCCTAAGTGTTCCTAGTTTGTAAGTTATCATACCACACACACTAGTGTTAATGGTGTAAGTTATCATACCACACACCACTAGTGTTCCTGGGTGTAAGTTATCATACCATCACACACCACTAGTGTTCCTGAGTGTAAGTTATCATACCACACACCACTAGTGTTCCTGGTGTAGTTATCATACCACACACCACTAGTGTTCCTGAGGTGTAAGTTATCATACCACACACCACTAGTGTTCCCTGAGGTATTATCAACACACACACTAGTTTCTGGTATTATCATACACACACCACTAGTGTTCCTGGGGTGTAAGTTATTATACCACATACCACTAGTGTTCCTGGGTGTAAGTTATCATATCACACACCACTAGTGTTCCTGGGTGTACGTTATCATATCACACCACTAGTGTTCCTGAGTGTAAGGTATCATACCACACACCACTAGTGTTCCTGGAGTGTAAGTTATCATACCACACCTAACTAAACCACTAAGTGTTCCTGGTGTAAGTTATCATACCACACACACTACTGGGTGTTCCTAGTGTCAAGTTATCATACCACACACCACTAGTGTTCCTGGTTGTTATCATACCAACCACTAGTTTTCATGGTTAAGTTATCATCCACACCCACTAGTGTTCCTGGTAAGTTATATACCATACCACTAGTGTTCCTGGGTAAGTTATCATACCACACACCACTAGTGTTCCTGGGTGTAAGTTATCATACCACACACCACTAGTGTTCCTGAGTGTAAGTTATCATACCACACACACCACTAGTGTTCCTGAGTGTAAGTTATCATACCACACACCACTAGTGTTCCTGGGTGTAAGTTATCATACCACACACCACTAGTTTTCATAGGTATAAGTTATCATACCACACTCCACTAGTGTTCCTGGGGTGTAAGTTATCATACCACACACCACTAGTGTTCCTGGGTGTAGTATCATACCACACCCACTAGTGTTCCTGGGTGTGAGTTATCATACCACACACCACTAGTGTTCCTGGGTTTAAGTTATCATACCACACACCACTAGTGTTATTGGGGTGTAAGTTATCATACCACACACCACTAGTGTTCCTGGGGTGTGAGTTATCATACCACACCCCACTAGTGTTCCTGGGTGTGAGTTATCATACCACACACCACTAGTGTTCCTGGGTGTAGTTAGTATGCAGAGGCTGAATTCCTTCGACTGAAACTTACGGAATTCTAATGAGTCTCAGGTCTTCAGCATCCTCCAGGACTCAAGTCCGGCTACCCGGCTTCCCTTAAATCCCTTCATGAACGTACCTTTTCACACTCCAACAGCACGACAAGCTATTAAACAAAATGTGTCCACTCAGGTTTAACACGCTCACGCATCTCTGCTGGATGCTCAAGCCCCTAGAACTCAAAACCTCCTTTTTTCCCCATCCTTCCAATAGTTCCTAGGTAGGGGAGTCCTACCCCTCCCTCATTCCGCCCCAGCGGTATACACTCTCTTGGTCATCCTTTTCTGTTCTATCCTATCTAAATCCTTCCTCCGCCCTCTGAATTATAGCTTTCGAACCCCTCACTATCTTCTAATTTTTACGCTCCCAATCCTTTGCTTTATATTCATACTATGAAGAATTAGACACATGTACAATATCTGGGCATCTTGTAGATGTTTCTCCATCCAGTGGCTTTATCAAAACAATACAATTACAAATAAGAAGACTGTGGGACTATACACAAAAGATTAGGTAAACAGTCCCATAATATTCTTAATATGTATAATATTTGCGCCGTGAGTTCAACAACCCTTACGGGTTTAGTGCTTCACGTAAATATAATAATTAGACGAGAACTGTTGAAGAAACAGACTGGTTAGTAAAGTTACAGTCGCTGACAGCCTCGGTGTTGTTGGCGCCGGGGGTCACCGACCCCTTGGCCTGGGGTCCCAGAACAAGCCTAGTGGTTGATGGCCTGATCAATCAGGCTGTTGGTGCTAGCAAGAAGCAATCCCACGTACAGCTAGAGCTGGCTGGTTGGTTAATGGGGCTTCAAGCCCGTCGAGTGCACGAGGGCCGTTAAGATTGCTTGTAACCGCTGCACCACCAGTTAATAATACTCTAATACGTAGAATAGTAATTAATGTGAACTGTCAGTGTATATATACCGAGAGACATACACTTCTTGGTGTATATGCACTGGACATACACTTCTTGGTGTATATACACTGAGACATACACTTCTTGGTGTATATACACTGAGACATACACTTCTTGGTGTATATACACTGAGACATACACTTCTTGGTGTATATACACTGAGACATACACTTCTTGGTGTATATACACTGAGACATACACTTCTTGGTGTATATAATAACATCCTTCTGTTAACACTGAGACATACACTTATTGGTGTATATACACTGAGACATACACTTCTTGGTGTATATACACTGAGACATACACTTCTTGGTGTATATCACTGAGACATACACTTCTTGGTGTATATTCACTGAGACATACACTTCTTGGTGTATATACACTGAGACATACACTTCTTGGTGTATATATATATACACCCCTCCCGTTCAACACATATATAATTATTCCCCTCTATGTATGTGTTGAACGGGAGTGATGTATAGGAAAGGTTACCGTTGTCATGAAGAAAAACAGTTGGTAAACGGTGATTAGCCCGTTATCATCCGTTAGCATGATTATCACACATAACATTCTCATACCTAATATTGTTCATTCCTACTTCTCTCTGGTACTGTGTACTCACCTAACTGTGGTTGCGGGGGTCGAGTCACAGCTCCTGGCAGGAAATGAGGCAAGGAAATGAGTAAGTTACTAAAGTCCCAGTATGACTCAGTTTTTAGCGAGCCGCTAACCAGACTGAAAGTCGAAGACCTAAATTATTTTTTTTATGAGAGTGCCACAGAACTTGGCAGACGCAAACCTATCTGACATTATCCTGACGACACATGACTTCGAAGAGGCGATAAATGCACTCCGCCCCAGGCCCAGACTCATGGAACTCCGTGTTCATCAAGAACTGCTTTTAACATCCTATGGAGAGGGAGCATGGACAATGGGGTCGTCCCGCAGTTACTAAACACAACAGACATAGCCCCACTCCACAAAGGGGACAGTAAAGCAATAGCAAAGAACTACAGACCAATAGTGCTAACGTCCCATATCATAAAAATCTTTGAAAGGGTTCTAAGAAGCAAGATCGCCACTCATCTTGATACCCATCAATTGCACAACCCAGGGCAGCATGGGTTTAGAGCAGGTCGCTCCTGTCTGTCCCAACTACTGGACCACTACGACAAGGTCCTGGATGCTCTAGAAGACAAACAGAATGCAGATGTTATATACACAGACTTTGCAAAAGCCTTTGACAAGTGTGACCATGGTGTAATAGCACACAAAATGTGTGATAAAGGAATAACAGGAAAAGTTGGTAGATGGATCTATAATTTCCTAACAAATAGAACACAAAGAGTAGTAATCAACAGAGTAAAGTCTGAGGCAGCTACTTTATCTAGACAAAAAAATCCCTTCAGCGAAATGTGGCAACAATAAAGTTTCAGGCAGTTTCATGTGTTCACCTATATTGATGAAACGTGTTATATAAGGTTTCCAACACCACATCGTGGAGTTGGATACGATTTTAAAAGATCCACATCATCAGAGAATCGATTCAAAGCTGGAGTGTAGATGTCTTAGACTCGAGAAGACTGTGACCAGAGTATTAACGTGGGAGCACCCGCCCCCTCAAGGGAGGTTCCTTGACGCTGGTGAGGGGCTCTTGATCTAAGGAAATGGATCTGTGCTCCAGTTTCCTGAATTAAACCTGAAAGCCTGCCATTCCCCCCACACACACTTCACACAGACGTTGTACAATCCCTACAGGTTTAGTGCTCCCATGATAGAAATAATAATAATACACACACACACACACACACACACACACACACACACACACACACACACACACACACACACACACACACACACACACACACACACACACACACACACACACACACACACACACACACACACACACACACACACACATATATATATATATATATATATATGTCATGCCGATTAGTAAAACTTGCGATTTTGGCTTAAAAGCAACGCTCACCTTGCCATATAAGACAAGTGAAAATTTGTGTATGCAATAATTTCGCAAAAATCATTCTGAACCTAACGAAAAAATATATTTCATTGTGTTTGTTTATTATTAAATTAATGTTAACGTATCAAAATATATTAAGTTGGGTGCTAAATTAAATTGAAGCTTGTGAAAGGTTAGGTAGGTTTCAAAGTTCTCCTTGGTACAAAATTAAGAAATATCTTACATTAACATAAAAAAAAACTCTTTAAACGTATAAGAAATTTAAAAGGACTTAGTTTTAAATGAGTTCTTGCTAATTGACCAGTTTTACCTAAATCCACCACACAAATATATATATATATATATATATATATATATATATATATATATATATATATATATATATATATATATATATATATATATATATATATATAATACACGAACGAGTGGTATTGACCAATAACTACACTGCACTAGCCAGGGTCGAACCCATGATGCTTTGGCCCGCCTGTGCAGGGGCTAGTGCAGTGTAGTTATTGATCAATACCACTCGTTCGTGTTACAATAATATAATATACTGCTTGTTGACCTAGTACACCAAACAGGGAGGAGAATGAAATTAGCTTAGAGGCGTCCACACCACCGTATGTCCTTGGGTAGCGACTACAACATCCAGTGCTACTGGATGCGTTACTCTTAAGAATTGTGTGGTTCAGTGGTCTAGAGCGTCATGTGTTTTCGCTCATCATGAGGCGGGCCAAAGCATCATGGGTTCGACCCCTGGCTAGTGCAGTGTAGTTATTGATATATATATATACATTCATCTCTTATATATTCATAACCCCATCATTATTCTCCACCTCCTTAACACCACAAAGTAATTTTTCAATAACTTTGCATATTAGTGACGCTAAGCTGACAGTGCCACAATTTCCTGCACGCCGTTATTCCTCTTTATAAATAAAGGTGAGAGGTAAGCCATTTTCCAGTCTGATGGTGCCACACCTGCCGCCTTAGATTTGCTGCACACAACGCAAACTCTAATACATATTTAAGTAGTTGAGGGAGGAAGAAGAAGAAGAAATATTTGGCTGGCTGGCTGGCTGGCTGGCTGGCTGGCTGGCTGGCTGGCTGGCTGGCCGGCTGGCTGGCAGGCTGGCTGGCTGGCTGGCTGGCTGGCTGGCTGGCTGGCTGGCTGGCTGGCTGGCTGGCTGGCTGGCTGGCTGGCTGGCTGGCTGGCTGGCTGGCTGGCTGGCTGGCTAGATGGCTCCCTGTAAGTTTTGTACCTGTGTACCACAATACGATACTTCACATCCCTAATATATATATATATATATATATATATATATATATATATATATATATATATATATATATATATATATATATATATATATATATATATATATATATATATATATATATATAAATATAAGATGGATTAGAGTATACTTTCAGTGTATATACACCGAGATATATACTACCTCTCTGAGTGTGTACACTCGTGATTGCAAAAAAAAGGATCATTGTTTAGAAACGGAAAAAAGTGTTGAAGAAAACAAGTATGAAGTGATGTTGGTGAGCGTCCAGACTGACTGAAGTGATGTTGGTGAGCGTCCAGACTGACTGAAGTGATGTTAGTGAGCGTCCAGACTGACTGAAGTGATGTTGGTGAGCGTCCAGACTGACGAAAGTGATGTTGGTGAGCGTCCAGACTGACTGAAGTGATGTTGGTGAGCGTCCAGACTGACTGAAGTGATGTTGGTGAGCGTCCAGACTGACTGAAGTGATGTTGGTGAGCGTCCAGACTGACTGAAGTGATGTTGTGAGCGTCCAGACTGACTGAAGTGATGTTGGTGAGCGTCCAGACTGACGAAGTGATGTTGGTGAGCGTCAGACTGACTGAAGTGATGTTGATGAGCGTCCAGACTGACTGAAGTGATGTTGATGAGCGTCCAGACTGACTGAAGTGATGTTGGTGAGCGTCCAGACTGACTGAAGTGATGTTGATGAGCGTCCAGACTGACTGAAGTGATGTTGGTGAGCGTCCAGACTGACTGAAGTGATGTTGGTGAGCGTCCAGACTGACTGAAGTGATGTTGGTGAGCGTCCAGACTGACTGAAGTGATGTTGATGAGCGTCCAGACTGACTGAAGTGATGTTGGTGAGCGTCCAGACTGACTGAAGTGATGTTGGTGAGCGTCCAGACTGACGGAAGTGATGTTGATGAGCGTCCAGACTGACTGAAGTGATGTTGGTGAGCGTCCAGACTGACTGAAGTTATGTTGGTGAGCGTCCAGACTGACTGAAGTGATGTTGATGAGCGTCCAGACTGACTGAAGTGATGTTGGTGAGCGTCCAGACTGACTGAAGTGATGTTGATGAGCGTCGACTGACTGAAGTGATGTTGATGAGCGTCCAGACTGACTGAAGTGATGTTGGTGAGCGTCCAGACTGATGGAAGTGATGTTGATGAGCGTCCAGACTGACTGAAGTGATGTTGATGAGCGTCCAGATTGACTGAAGTGATGTTGGTGAGCGTCCAGACTGACGGAAGTGATGTTGGTGAGCGTCCAGACTGACTGAAGTGATGTTGATGAGCGTCCAGACTGACGGAAGTGATGTTGGTGAGCGTCCAGACTGACTGAAGTGATGTTGGTGAGCGTCCAGACTGACTGAAGTGATGTTGATGAGCGTCCAGACTGACTGAAGTGATGTTGATGAGCGTCCAGACTGACTGAAGTGATGTTGGTGAGCGTCCAGACTGACGGAAGTGATGTTGATGAGCGTCCAGACTGACTGAAGTGATGTTGATGAGCGTCCAGACTGACTGAAGTGATGTTGGTGATCGTCCAGACTGACGGAAGTGATGTTGATGAGCGTCCAGACTGACTGAGTGATGTTGATGAGCGCCCAGACTGACTGAAGTGATGTTGGTGAGCGTCAGACTGATTGAAGTGATGTTGATGAGCGTCCAGACTGACTGAAGTGATGTTGGTGAGCGTCCAGACTGACTGAAGTGATGTTGATGAGCGTCCAGACTGACTGAAAAAGGTGGACATCTGTACAACAATAAATTGTGTACAAAGTTATGTGCAAGATACATCAACACACCTGTGGTATAAACCCACAAGTTGCTTTAGAAAGACACGTCAGCAAACACTAGCACATATTTATTAGAAAATGTTTCGGTCCTGGGACCCTGATCAAGGTCCCAGGACCCTGATCAAGGTCCCTGGACCTTGTTTATGGCATTTAAATAAAAAGTGATTTTTTCCCAGTGATTTTGTTTCCTAGCCAAAACTGTCTCTCTTTCCAGACACCTGCTCTCCTCTTCTCCTGCGTGGGTGGGTGTGACTTGGACCTGCCTAGCATGGGCCAGTATGCCTACAAGCACTGTTCCTTCCTTCTTAAGTAGATGTGAATTGGACGTGCCTAGCATGGGCCAGTAGGCCCAACAGACTGAAAGTCAAATGATACTGGCAGCTCACATGACTCTTCCATATTTCATAAGAAACAAACAATTTTTCCCCCACTAATAACACGACTGACTGATTCCCCGTCTCTCTGGTCCTCCGTTGAAGACACCACAACAACAACCATCACCACCCCAACAACAACAACAACAACAACCACAACAACAACAACAACCACCACCACAACAACAACCACAACCACAACAACCACAAGAACCACCACCACCACAACATGCACTGTGTCAAGGGAAGCAGGTTATACATGTACTGAGAGGTATATCTCTCAAAGTTACGCAGTCATGGCCACCTTCGTGTAGTCGATAGGTTTTAAATCTCACAAATTAGCTGAGCATCCGTACCTGTGTCCATTACGTCGGTATGACGTAAATAATGAACGTATTTTTGCCGGTGAATTAAGAGATAGGTGTATCCCCATTACCAGACGTTATGTAATAATAATAATAATAGCATTAATAATATGAATAATAACATTACTGATAATAATAATAATAATAATAATAATAATAATAATAATAATAATAATAATACTAATAATAATAATAATAATAATAATAATAATAATAATAATAATAATAATAATAATAATAATAATAATAACAATAATAATATTATTGGTAATAATAATGATTTTAATAATAATAATAATAATAATCTTTATTTCTACAAGTACATGTATATAAGGCATACAGGCCTAGCTGACATCAATGACATACTATATACAGAAAGCCCCTTGTTATAA
The DNA here is from genome assembly GCA_009830355.1 of Cherax destructor. Taxonomy (NCBI): domain Eukaryota; kingdom Metazoa; phylum Arthropoda; class Malacostraca; order Decapoda; family Parastacidae; genus Cherax; species Cherax destructor. The sequence goes on along the minus strand of WNWK01003232.1, from coordinate 58,176 downwards.
AGAGCATTTCGGGCAAATTAGGTTAATTTTGTCCCCAGGATGCAATCCACACCAGTCGACTAACACCCAGGTACTTATTTTACTGATAGGTGAACAGGGACAACAGGTGTCTAAAGGAAACACGTCCCAATGTTTCCACCTGTACCGGGGATCGAACCATGGACGTCAGCGTGTGAGATAAATGCGCTAGCGATCGCGCTGCGGTTCATATACTTCCTCACTGATAGTTAACTACATGTAAATTTAGAAAATTAATGTTAATTTATTGTAGTATATTTTTTTTTATTTTTTTTTTTATTAACACATCAGCCGATTCCCACCAAGGCAGGGTGGCCCGAAAAAGAAAAACTTTCATCATCATTCACTCCATCACTGTCTTGCCAGAAGGGTGCTTTACACTACAGTTATAAAACTGCAACATTAATTAATTTTTTAAGGTATAATCTACCTTAAAAATATTTTAGAAAGTTGCTTAAAACGTTCAGAAATTGACGTAGTAAAATCTTCAGAAATTGAAACGTATAATTTGAGACCAGGATAAAGTTAGATAAAGTGAAGTTTTTAAATTAAAATCATTAGAAACAGGGATACCTTTCACCTAATATATGAATATTTCCAGCTGGTACTGGAGTGTCTTACACAGTATAACATTCCAGCAGGTACTGGAGTGTCTTACACAGTATAACATTCCAGCAGGTACTGGAGTGTCTTACACAGTATAACATTCCAGCAGGTACTGGAGTGTCTTACACAGTATAACATTCCAGCAGGTACTGGAGTGTCTTACACAGTATAACATTCCAGCAGGTACTGGAGTGTCTTACACAGTATAACATTCCAGCAGGTACTGGAGTGTCTTACACAGTATAACATTCCAGTAGGTACTGGAGTGTCTTACACAGTATAACATTCCAGCAGGTACTGGAGTGTCTTACACAGTATAACATTCCAGCAGGTACTGGAGTGTCTTACACAGTATAACATTCCAGCAGGTACTGGAGTTTCTTACACAGTATAACATTCCAGCAGGTACTGGAGTGTCTTACACAGTATAACATTCCAGTAGGTACTGGAGTGTCTTACACAGTATAACATTCCAGCAGGTACTGGAGTGTCTTACACAGTATAACATTCCAGCAGGTACTGGAGTTTCTTATACAGTATAACATTCCAGCAGGTACTGGAGTGTCTTACACAGTATAACATTCCAGCAGGTACTGGAGTGTCTTACACAGTATAACATTCCAGCAGGTACTGGAGTGTCTTACACAGTATAACATTCCAGCAGGTACTGGAGTGTCTTACACAGTATAACATTCCAGTAGGTACTGGAGTGTCTTACACAGTATAACATTCCAGCAGGTACTGGAGTTTTCTAACTTATTTTCAACGGTCGCCTAACACACAGAGACCTATTCAAACCTCTAGCTGGGTATGGCCAGCAAGGGGATCTAAGAAATTTTACCCGTATCTTTCTCCGCGTCTGGGGATCGAATCCATGACTTTGCGATTGTTAATCAATTGTTCTCACCTGTGAGGTAGGCGGCAGTACTACAGTAAGGTATGGCAGCGAGGGGACACTCCATAACCTCCAAATTCGCTGGAAACAAAGCGCTCGTTATGAAGGGTGTGTTGACTGGCTGCAGATGGATGGGTTCCACTGCAGTAATCATGGTAATTTGACACTTCCTGCAAATTACTGCTGGTTCCACATGGCCACGGGGATGGCTCAATGTGTGGGAAGAAACCTGACCTCTTCCTTAAAGCTTTACAATAAAAGTCATATTGATAAATTAAGACACTTGGACAACACTTGGGTATTGTGTATAAAGATACCCAAGTGTTACAAGGATCCGAGTGGATCTTATCCTAGGTAACCTACATATATACTCCTATGTATAATTCTTTATGTAACTTTATTTATGTGTACCTCTACCTGAATAAACTTACTTAATTATTTACTTGCCCATGTGTCTAATGTATCAGCTTGTCGGTTCTCTGAACCATTTATTCAAAAATCATGTTACCGTGCCTGGAACATTTCACAATTTGCCCATAAACTGGAGGCAAGTCTTTCAGCGACGTTTCGGTCTGTCCTGGACCATGAATTGATAATGGCCCCAAGACGTTACCAAACATTGTCTAAATACTCATCCCCAGTGGAATCTTCCAATATTGCAATACCTTGCCTCTGCTCTTTTAGCTGAAGTTGTTGTGTTCTCTGAGAAGCACTGCGGAGGTTAGACACCAACGAAGGTTATATGATTGTAAGGGTGTAGGATCTAGTGCACTTGCTGGGTTTCCTTCAGGACAATCACCACAGGTGTAGGATCTAGTGCACCTGCTGGGTTTCCTTCAGGACGTGCACCAGAAGCCTCTCAGTAACCCTCCCACACGTTCTTCACGCAATGAACATAATAAACAAGGAACAGAGACCAATGAACAGAAGGAGCAGTAATACTGGGGCCCTTCAAACTGCCAAGGCACTGTCTCAACGCTGTTGCTGCTTGGAGGACAAAGGCTGTGCTGAGCCCAGGAAGAGGCCTTTGCTGCTGAGCAGTGGCAGTAATTGGGCTTGCCAGAGATATGAGTGCATATGAACGAAATATGAATGAGAATAGTAATGAAAGCGATGTGAATGAATAATTGTATTAAACTGGTCAAGAGAACATTAGGCGTTGCTGCTACACACCCACATGTGGAGGAGAGAACAGCCATTATGTTGTATCAGGAGTATACAAGTTAAGAACAGAGAAAGGCACAATACCGTGACTGGAACAATATACAGATAACCCGCACATAGGAGGGAGAAACTTACGACGACGTTTCGGTCCGACTTGGACCATTTACAAAGTCACACTAACACAAAAGAGTGAGGGAGCCAGTATATGCAGGCGAAGGGGACAGGGACGGGACCAAGAGAGGAAGAAAAAGAAGTAGTGGTAGTGTTAATGCTGGTAGTGGTAGTAGAAGTAGAAGTAATAGTGGAAATAGTAATACCACTGCCTATGTGCGAGTTATTTATATATTATTCCAGTCACGGTATTGTGCCTTCTTGTTCTTATTAACTTCTTAACTCCTGATACAACACAATGACCTCACATGTGGGTGTGTAGCAGCAATGGCCTCACATGTGGGTGTGTAGCAGCAATGGCCTCACATGTGGGTGTGTAGCAGCAATGGCCTCACATGTGGGTGTGTAGCAGCAATGCCTAATGTTTGTTCGACTAGTTCAGAACAATTATTCACTCACATCACTTTCATTACTATTCTCATTCATTCATATTTCATGTTTTTGGTGCAAATTTCGGGGGCACCCACGGAGTACACCCGGAAATTGAACGTGGCCATTTATTCTCAAATTATCACATGGATATCAAATCCGGGAGTGACCTGACTCACGCTGATCAGAGGCTACCAACACATACCAACAGCTGCACCACCCTTTCCCTTGTAATAATAAACCAGAGTTGAAAATTTAAAGCCGATCGGATGAGGCGTTCTCGAGGTACTAACGAAAACTTTAGAGGAAGAAAATTTCAAGTAACCACTTAAAAGATACCCTTTGAAGATACCTAAAATTTCAAGTAACCACTTTAAAGTAGTCCTCTAGAAATATATAATAATAAATAACTAAAGTGTAATGAACACTTAATGCACAATAACAGCCCACATGAAGACAGAAACTCAGAAGATTAATTAGTCTGTATATTTCGATCCCTCTTCTGGGGTCCTCTTCAGCAGAGAGCCCCAGAAGGGGGTCGAAATATACAGATCAATCAATCTTCTGAGTTTCTGTCCCCATGTGGACTATTACTGAGCTTATAATAAAGTTAACATTAATAGCCTAGAGCTTATAACAACCACCGATGTTTTGAGTGTTTCAGCCGCCATTTGCCATAGTTTTCAGCTGGGTAAAACATTCATAACATTCAGCTCCACACTGAGGCCCGTGGTTCGATCCCTGGTACGGGTGGAAATATTAGGGCATGTTTCCTTAAGACACCTGCTATCCATGTTCACCTATCAGTAAAATAGGTACCTGGGTGTTAGTCGACTGGTGTGGGTCGCATCCTGGGGACAAAATTAACCTAAAATGCTCTGCATAACAAGTGGCTTTCTATATAGTAAGTCATTGATGTCAGCTATGGTCTGTGCAAGTTGCATCATGTACTTATAGCAATCAAGATTATTATTATTATTATTATTATTATTATTATTATTATTATTATTATTATTATTATTATTATTATTATTATTATTATTATTATTATTATTATTATTATTATTACTACTACTACTACTACTACTACTACTACTACTACTACTACTACTACTACTACTACTACTACTACTACTACTACTACTACTACTATTGTTATTATTATTTTAATAATCCGCTGTCAGGAAGCTATGATGACCCAGGATCTATAAATTTCCGAAAGACTAAACGAGAGCCTCGTTGCACAAGACATTGCAAAAATGCAGAAGATTGATTTTTGGAGCATTGTGTGATGAACGAGCGTGAGCATGCAATCGACGCTGCAAACCTTACAAGCGAGCTAATGACAGTTTGCATCCACCTAACTACACGTTATTAGGTGATTCGGGCAAGAAGAATCATTGTTTTGGTGTTGGGCGGATGTGGTAGTGTTTAGGAACAGTGATTGTGGCTTAATACGCAATAAGCCTCGCTAACTTAAGTGGGCAGGTTAGAGGAATGAGGTTAGAGTAGAGGAACTTATACTAGGGGTTAACAAGGCTGAGATATACTACAAGGATTGGTATAGATAGTACTGGGCTGGGATAGGTAGTTCTGGGCTGGGATAGGTAGAACAAGGACTGATATGCGTAAAATATACTTGGAATACACAGGCTAGGTTGGTATGTGCTGGTGTCAGCCTGGTTGTGTGTGTCAGCCTGGGAGAGTGTCAGCCTGGGAGAGTGTATCAGCCTGGGAGAGTGTGTGTCAGCCTGGGAGAAGATGTCAGCCTGGGAGAGTGTCAGCCTGGGAGAGTGTGTGTCAGCCTAGGAGAGTGTGTCAGCCCGGGAGAGTGTATCAGCCTGGGAGAGTGTGTCAGCATGGGAGAGTGTGTGTCAGCCTGGGAGAGTGTGTCAGCCTGGGAGAGGTGTGTCCAGCCTGGGAGAGTGTGTCAGCCTGGGAAGTGTCAGCCTGGAGGTGTTCAGCCTGGGAGAGTGTTCAGCCTGGGAGAGTGTGTCAGCCTGGGAGAGTGTGTCAGCCTGGGAGAGTGTGTCAGCCTGGGAGAGTGTGTGTCAGCCTGGGAGAGTGTGTCAGCCTGGGAGAGTGTGTGTCAGCCTGGGAGAGTGTGTCAGCCTGGGAGAGTGTGTGTCAGCCTGGGAGAGTGTGTGTCAGCCTGGGAGTGTGTCAGCCTGGAGAGTGTCAGCCTGGGAAGTGTGTGTCAGCCTGGGAGAGTGTGTCAGCCTGGGAGAGGTGTGTCAGCCTGGGAGAGTGTGTCAGCCTGGGAGAGTGTGTCAGCCTGGGAGAGTGTGTCAGCCTGAGAGAGTGTGTCAGCCTGGGAGAGAGTGTGTCAGCCTGGGAGAGTGTGTCAGCCTGGGAGAGTGTGTCAGCCTGGGAGAGTGTGTGTCAGCCTGGGAGAGTGTGTCAGCCTGGGAGAGTGTGTGTCAGCCTGGGAGAGTGTGTCAGCCTGGGAGAGTGTGTGTCAGCCTGGGAGAGTGTGTCAGCCTGGGAGAGTGTGTCAGCCTGGGAGAGTGTGTGTCAGCCTGGGAGAGTGTGTCAGCCTGGGAGAGTGCTCTCACATTCTCCTCTCTAGGAAGAACCACTCAGACAGCAGCATCCCGAGGACATAATTTCCTTCGTAACCACTAACACAGCTTCAGATAAATCTCAATACCTTTAAGCATTATTAAAATCCACACTAATCTTATTACCCTGACAGTGACAGGAACATTAAACCTTGTCTCTTTGTTTACGTTGCATCCTATTTAGCTCAAGGATTTTCACAAATAACATGTGATTAACTTAAGAGGTCCTTTAGATGACATTCATATGCTACACTGCATAGTTATATTCCTTTGGTAAATCTAATCGTGGTTATATTCCTCTAACCTAATTAAGCGTTGTTATTAGTGACGATTGTTGATTAAATGCGTATGTAATAACCAAGTTGTATAGTTATGCGTGTGTTGTTGGTTCCCTTTGCCCGCTTGTCACTAAGGGTGTAGACAGAAAGGTGTGCGTCTCTCGCTGTATATTCACCACCGACATTTTGCCTTAATCCCGACGTAGTAGACTGAAAGACAGCGACCATCCACGAAAATACTGTTATCCTGGAAAACGAGTGTGCAGTGTAAGCCTGTTAATGTTGTTTGTGCTCTTGCATGACAGCTGATCCCTTCTGCCTCTTACATGAACACGTAAGATGACAGCCAAATCTTACAAACTTGCACTTACACTCGGTATACATATACCTCAACTGTCTTATGTCCTTCTTAACTGGTCTTAATCCTGTCCTTTCCATCCTAGGAGGCCTGGTCTGAGACCGGGTAGTGGGAGGCTGGTTTGAGACCGGGTAGTGGGAGGTCTGGTCTGAGACCGGGTAGTGGGAGGCTGGTTTGAGACCGGGTAGTGGGAGGCTGGTCTGAGACCGGGTAGTGGGGGGCTGGTTTGAGACCGGGTAGTGGGAGGTCTGGTCTGAGACCGGGTAGTGGGAGGCTGGTTTGAGACCGGGTAGTGGGAGGCTGGTTTGAGACCGGGTAGTGGGAGGTCTGGTCTGAGACCGGGTAGTGGGAGGCTGGTTTGAGACCGGGTAGTGGGAGGCTGGTTTGAGACCGGGTAGTGGGAGGTCTGGTCTGAGACCGGGTAGTGGGAGGCTGGTTTGAGACCGGGAGTGGGAGGCTGGTCTGAGACCGGGTAGTGGGAGGCTGGTTTGAGACCGGGTAGTGGGAGGTCTGGTCTGAGACCGGGTAGTGGGAGGCTGGTTTGAGACCGGGTAGTGGGAGGTCTGGTCTGAGACCGGGTAGTGGGAGGCTGGTCTGAGACCGGGTAGTGGGAGGCCTGGTCTGAGACCGGGTAGTGGGAGGCCTGGTCTGAGACCGGGTAGTGGGAAACCTGGTCTGAGACCGGGTAGTGGGAGGCCTGGTCTGAGACCGGGTAGTGGGAGGCCTGGTCTGAGACCGGGTAGTGGGAGGCCTGGTCTGAGACCGGGTAGTGGGAGGCCTGGTCTGAGACCGGGTAGTGGGAGGCCTGGTCTGAGACCGGGTAGTGGGAGGCCTGGCCTGAGACCGGGTAGTGGGAGGCCTGGTCTGAGACCGGGTAGTGGGAGGCCTGGTCTGAGACCGGGTAGTGGGAGGCCTGGTCTGAGACCGGGTAGTGGGAGGCCTGGTCTGAGACCGGGTAGTGGGAGGCCTGGTCTGAAACCGGGTAGTGGGAGGCCTGGTCTGAGACCGGGTAGTGGGAGGCCTGGCCTGAGACCGGGTAGTGGGAGGCCTGGCCTGAGACCGGGTAGTGGGAGGCCTGGCCTGAGATCGGGTAGTGGGAGGCCTGGTCTGAGACCGGGTAGTGGGAGGCCTGGTCTGAGACCGGGTAGTGGGAGGCCTGGTCTGAGACCGGGTAGTGGGAGGCCTGGTCTGAGACCGGGTAGTGGGAGGCCTGGCCTGAGACCGGGTAGTGGGAGGCCTGGCCTGAGACCGGGTAGTGGGAGGCCTGGCCTGAGACCGGGTAGTGGGAGGCCTGGTCTGAGACCGGGTAGTGGGAGGCTGGTCTGAGACCGGGTAGTGGGAGGCTGGTCTGAGACCGGGTAGTGGGAGGCTGGTCTGAGACCGGGTAGTGGGAGGCTGGTCTGAGACCGGGTAGTGGGAGGCCTGGTCTGAGACCGGGTAGTGGGAGGCCTGGTCTGAGACCGGGTAGTGGGAGGCCTAGCCTGAGACCGGGTAGTGGGAGGCCTGGCCTGAGACCGGGTCGTGGACTGCATAATCCCGGAACCACCAACAGGTTTTAGGGAGGTGGGAAATGGGTAACATTTAGTTGTAGACAAGCCATAAACAATAACAACAACAAAAATCTGCTAGATTTTGTAATAACCAAACTGAATTTACGGGTGTTGAGGTGCAGCTCCCGGACCCGCCTTTTGGCTTATGTGATCCCTGTCTAATCACAGTACTCTAGTTTACTTTCCACAGCACCGACGGTCTAACAGAGCTGTTTGTGCGCTGGTAGCGCATCGCCACGCCAGAAAGTGCTCTTTATTGTTTAAATGGGTTGGAAACCCAGCTCCGGTAAGCCAGCAGGTGATTAACCTCTGGTATATAACACTGATAAGCCAGGGCATGATTAACCTCGGGTTTACAATGCTACAGCGGCTGTTTAATACCTGAGCCGGTGGTCATCATGTGAGAATGACTGGTGCAAGGGGAAAAAAAAATGCCTCTTTCCTGACGAACAAAACACCATATTCTCACTCTCCTGATGTTAAAAACTCGTCGCTTACGTCCCGTTGATTGTCAGGACGAGCTGAAACGTTGTCCAGGTTTCATTTCCAGTTTGTGTGTTGTGAACTGCTGCAACCACGGCGTTCTGACTTTTATTCTTGCTGTTGAAATTTTTATCATGTAGCAGCCGTGCAGTGAATCTCGTTACTGCTGCAGCTGTTACTGAACCGCAATCGTGCAGCAGCTATCGTTATCGTTCTGAAACGGGCTGCATTTCACCGTATATTTTTTCACTACATAAGGTAAATCTCTCGCTGTATACCAACGCTGGCGTTTAAAAATGTCCTGCCTAATCGCACACTTGTGTTGAGTCACTTACAAACCTACTTGCATTTCTCACTACCACGGTAATTTTGAGACGACTTCTTCCTTAAATGTGGAGACGAAAAATGAACCAGAGACGACCTCGACTACCCGTCCATAACACATACGATACTTATGACGTTTACGACCAGACTTATAGTTCCAGCAGTGCTGGGTCACTGAGGTCTACAACAGTGAAGGCTCTTGTAGCTTCAACAGTGCTGGGTCACTGAGGTCTACAACAGTGAAGGCTCTTGTAGTTTCAACAGTGCTGGGACACTGAGGTCTACAACAGTGAAGGCTCTTGTAGCTTCAGCAGTGCTGGTCCACTGAGGTCTACAACAGTGAAGGCCCTTGTAGTTCCAGCAGTGCTGGGTCACTGAGGTCTACAACAGTGAAGGCCCTTGTAGTTTCAGCAGTGCTGGGTCACTGAGGTCTACAACAGTGAAGGCTCTTGTAGTTCCAGCAGTGCTGGGTCACTGAGGTCTAAAACAGTGAAGACCCTTGTAGTTTCAGCAGTGCTGGGTCACTGAGGTCTACAACAGTGAAGGCTCTTGTAGTTCCAGCAGTGCTGGGTCACTGAGGTCTACAACAGTGAAGGCCCTTGTAGTTCAACAGTCAGGTCCACAGTGAAGCCCTGTAGTCAGTGCTGGTCACTGGGTCTACAACAGTGAACTCTTGTAGTTCACCAGTGCTGGGTCACTGAGGTCTACAACAGTGAACACTCTTGTAGTTTCAGCAGTGCTGGGTCACTGAGGTCTACAACAGTGAAGGCTCTTGTAGTTTCAACAGTGCTGGGTCACTGAGGTCTACAACAGTGAAGGCTCTTGTAGCTTCAACAGTGCTGGGACACTGAGGTCTACAACAGTGAAGGCTCTTGTAGCTTCAACAGTGCTGGTCCACTGAGGTCTACAACAGTGAAGGCACTTGTAGTTTCAACAGTGCTGGGTCACTGAGGTCTACAACATTGAACACTCATGTAGCTTCAACAGTGCTGGGTCACTGAGGTCTACAACAGTGAAGGCTCTTGTAGCTTTAACAGTGCTGGGTCACTGAGGTCTACAACAGTGAACACTCTTGTAGCTTCAACAGTGCTGGGTCGCTGAGGTCTACAACAGTGAAGGCTCTTGTAGCTTCAACAGTGCTGGGTCACTGAGGTCTACAACAGTGAACACTCATGTAGCTTCAGCAGTGCTGGGTCACTGAGGTCTACAACATTGAACACTCATGTAGCTTCAGCAGTGCTGGATCACTGAGGTCTACAACATTGAACACTCTTGTAGCTTCAACAGTGCTGGGTCACTGAGGTCTACAACAGTGAACACTCATGTAGCTTCAACAGTGCTGGGTCACTGAGGTCTACAACATTGAACACTCTTGTAGCTTCAACAGTGCTGGGTCACTGAGGTCTACAACAGTGAACACTCTTGTAGCTTCAACAGTGCTAGGTCACTGAGGTCTACAACAGTGAACACTCTTGTAGCTTCAGCAGTGCTGGGTCACTGAGGTCTACAACATTGAACACTCTTGTAGCTTCAACAGTGCTGGGTCACTGAGGTCTACAACAGTGAAGGCTCTTGTAGCTTCAACAGTGCTGGGTCACTGAGGTCTACAACAGTGAAGACTCTTGTAGCTTCAACAGTGCTGGGTCACTGAGGTCTACAACAGTGAAGACTCTTGTAGCTTCAACAGTGCTGGGTCACTGAGGTCTACAACAGTAAAGACTCTTGTAGCTTCAGCAGTGCTGGGTCACCCTCTTAATGTCGTATTCTCTGTCAAACTCCACCATCATCTATTTTATAAATGATCTCTCTTGCCTTTACAGAAACCATTTCTACAATTTCCTCCATATCTATATTTTATTTATCTCTGTAAAAGTTAGTAATATTATTGCTTTCCCGATACAGTCATAAAATGTTCCCTATTTCCAACTAAAATTGGAAAATAATCAACTTCACTCTCTGATATATATTTTTTTGAGTGAACTCTTTCATTAATGTTGCAAAATAAAAGGTGAAAACAAGGCCTTTAATTACTGAAAAAAATAATGGCTTTAAGTCATGACACGAGACATTTCCAGGTTAATTACGCACCTTAGTAAATATCCAAAGGAATGTAAAATGTGTCCGGTATAAAAATTCCTTTAATCAGGATGCCATCACTAACAGGCTGACTGAACGGAGTCTGAGGATCGAGTGAGTGAGTTTGAGCAAGTGAGTGAGCTGTGAGTGAGCGAGAAGTGAGTGTGTGAAAGACTAGTGTGTGTGAGTGAGTGAGTGTTTGAGAGAGGTGCAGTAGGTGGTACATAGTAGTAGAGAGAGGAACCTGCACCTGGGGTAGACACATCACAGTAGGTGGTACATAGTAGTAGAGAGGGACCTGCCTGGGTAGCACATCAAATAGGTGGCAAGTAGTAGAGAGGAACCTGCACCTGGTACACACACAGTGGTGGTACATAGGTGAGAGGAACCGCACCTGGGTAACATCACAGTAGGTGGTGCATAGTAGTAGAGAGAGGAACCTGCACCTGGGGTACACACATCACAGTAGGTGGCACATAGTAGTAGAGAGAGGAACCTGCACCTGGGGTAGACACATCACAGTAGGTGGTGCATAGTAGTAGAGAGAGGAACCTGCACCTGGGGTACACACATCACAGTAGGTGGTACATAGTAGTAGAGAGAGGAACCTGCACCTGGGGTAGACACATCACAGTAGGTGGCACATAGTGAGAGAGGGACCGCACCTGGGTACACATCACAGTAGGTGCATAGTAGTAGAGAGGAACCTGCACCTGGGGTACACACATCACAGTAGGTGGTACATAGTGTAGAGAGAGGAACCTGCACCTGGGGTAGACACATACATAGGTACATAGATAGAGAGAACTGCCTGGGGACACATCACAGTAGGTGTAGTAGAGAGAAGAACCTGCACCTGGGGTAACACATCACAGTAGGTGGGGCATAGTAGTAGAGAGAGGAACCTGCACCTGGGGTAGACACATCACAGTAGGGCATAGAGTAGAGAGAACCGCCTGGTGACATCACAGTAGGACATAGAGAGAGAGGAACCTCACCTGGGTCATCAAAGGTCACAGTAGTAGAGGGACCTAAAGTCACACATCACAGTAGGTGGTATTAGTAGAGAGAGGAACCTGCACCTGGGGTAGACATCGTAGTGCAAAGTGAGAGGAACCATCACACTCACAGAGTGGTAGTAGTAGAGAGGAACCTGCCTGGGGTGCACATCACGTACGCGACATAGTATGAAGAGGAACCTGCACCTGGGGAGACACATCACAGGGTGCACATAGTAGTGAGAAGACCCACCTGGGTAACACATCACAGGGTGGCAGTAGAGAGGACTGACTAGACACATCACAGTGGTGGTACTGTAGAGAGGAATCTGAACTGGTAGACAATCAATAGGTGGTATTAGTAGAGAGGAAACCCACCTGGAACACATCACTCAGGTAATTTTCTGACCAATGCAGGTGGAGCATACGCCTTACGGGTTCTCTCTAGTTTACGACAATGATGACCCCCACCAACTCTCTCCAACATCTCCCTCAACACTCCAGGTACGACAATGATGACCCCCACCAACTCTCTCCAACATCTCCCTCAACACTCCAGGTACGACAATGATGACCCCCACCAACTCTCTCCAACATCTCCCTCAACACTCCAGGTTCATGCAAATTTTACATCATGTTTATGTCCTCCCACCATGAGTGTGGTATCATGAATGTGGTACCTGCAGTGAGGTGGTACCAAGAATGTGGTACTTGCACTGAGGTGGTACCATAATTTGTTACCTGCACTGAGGTGGTACCAAGAATATGGTACCTGCAGTGAGGTGGGGGTACCATGAGTGTGGTACCTACATTGAGATAGTGGTACCATGGGTGTGGTACCTAGATGGTGGTATGAACAACACTGGTGGTACCATGGGTGTGGTACCTAGATGGTGGTATGAACAACCTGGTGGTATCATGGGTGTGGTACCTAGATAGTGGTATGAACAACACTGGTGGTATCAGGGGTGTGGTACATATATGGTGGTATGAACAACACTGGTGGTATCATGGGTGTGGTACCTAGATGGTGGTATGAACAACACTGGTAATATCATGGGTGTGGTACCTAGATGGTGGTATGAACAACACTGGTGGTATCATGGGTGTGGTACCTAGATGGTGGTATGAACAACACTGGTGGTATCATGGGTGTGGTACCTAGATGGTGGTATGAACAACACTGGTGGTATCATGGGTGTGGTACCTAGATGGTGGTATGAACAACACTGGTGGTATCATGGGTGTGGTACCTAGATGGTGGTATGAACAACACTGGTGGTATCATGGGTGTGGTACCTAGATGGTGGTATGAACAACACTGGTGGTATCATGGGTGTGGTACCTAGATGGTGGTATGAACAACACTGGTGGTACCATGGGTGTGGTACCTAGATGGTGGTATGAACAACACTGGTGGTACCATGGGTGTGGTACCTAGATGGTGGTATGAACAACACTGGTGGTACCATGGGTGTGGTACCTAGATGGTGGTATGAACAACACTGGTGGTACCATGGGTGTGGTACCTAGATGGTGGTATGAACAACACTGGTGGTACCATAAGTGTGGTACCTAGATGGTGGTATGAACAACACTGGTGGTACCATAAGTGTGGTACCTAGATGGTGGTATGAACAACACTGGTGGTACCATAAGTGTGGTACCTAGATGGTGGTATGAACAACACTGGTGGTATCATGGGTGTAGGTGAACTGTGTGTGACAGCAAGTCAGTGTTCAACATAACAGTAACTTAACATAATTCTTGCACAAAGTGTTCTTACAACACCACTTACGTTTTCTTTACTAAGAGCATGACTGACTCTTACTGGCACTCTCTTGAACCAATCACAGCGCTACTTACTGGCACTCTCTTGAACCAATCACAGCGCTACTTACTGGCACTCTCTTGAACCAATCACAGCGCTACTTACTGGCACTCTCTTGAACCAATCACAGCGCTACTTACTGGCACTCTCTTGAACCAATCACAGTTCTACTTACTGGCACTCTCTTGAACCAATCACAGTTCTACTTACTGGCACTCTCTTGAACCAATCACAGTTCTACTTACAGGCACTCTCTTGAACCAATCACAGCTCTACTTACAGCACTCTCTTGAACTAATTACAGTACCTCTTACAGGTTCTGTTTCAACTAATCACAGTACGTCTTACAGGTGGTTTCAACCAATCACAGCTCCTCTTACAGGTACTGTTTCAACCAGTCACAGCTCCTCTTACAGGTACTGTTTCAACCAATCACAGCTCCTCTTACATTATTTTTGGTAATTTTTCTACCTCACATTTTTCACGGTTTAATTAACTGAAATATTTAGTTGGTTTATTAGATTTTTTAGTCTATCAACGTAACAAGGCTCATTAAGGCTGCTTGTCACTTGTCCACCACAAGTCACATTAGATTTTGACACCGAAATTGCTAATTTATTGTACAACCCATATGCAGCCTGTGGCTGGGAGCACAAGAGCATATGGATACACACGAGGCCTAGTAACCAGGCCCCAGATGGGTTAAAAGGAGTACAGTCAAAAATACTTTAATCCCCAAAACTGGAAATAATGTAAACTCTCTGCGTATATACACTGAAAGATATACATATTTCGGTGTATAAACCTTTGTTTTAGTGGGGGGGTTTAATGTAAAAGGCGTGAATCTTGTTTTCCCTCTCATCTAGTGCACTTAAGTCCAGCGTCCACACCACATGACCCAAGTAACTAAATGGTTATAACTATGACCATAATTGTAAAGGAGTTCAGCGGTAAGCCAGCTGAAGGCCTCGGTCAGATGACCCAAAACCTCCAGCGGCGGGTCATCATCTGAAGAAGACCCGCGTCAGGAAACACTTGTCCTGTTTCCTGACGAACCTTACCTAACCTAACATGACCCAAAACTGACACCAGTGAATATCGTTTGCGTTCAGTACACGTATCATCCAGTACCTGCAGTCATCTTAACAATCAACTATGTAATAATTACTTTTTTTTGAAACGTTTGAAAGTTCAGCTGGGGTAGGCCAGGGAATACTTAACCAACTTATTAACCTGTCATTATCTAAGACCCGTGTCAGGAGATACTGTTGTTTCCTGACGAACAAAACCTTCCTACAGCACACTCATGTTTTCTCTTTCGATACATTGTTGTTAGGTACATGAACACAGAAGCAACTCATGTGGCATTTTATTGTGGCTTGACAAAGCTCTTGGGGTGAGAAACGTTGCTATAATGAAATGTCACATTAGTTACATCTGTGGTCATTTACCTAACATTTTAATTCTATCATTCTACATTCTAATTCTACCATTACTACACATTGTGTTTTACAGGTGAGTCGTACTTGAAGCCAGGAGAAGAGCTCTCCTACAATACCGTGGGTCGCCATTATTTTTATCTCGTGCAGGAGGCTCTGTGAAGATAGATAATTATATCCTGGTTAACTACTAATTTCTGAGATTGCGTTTGTGTTTTCTGGGTTTAAATGAAACTAATTTCCTGACAATTAACAGTAGATTATCCTCTATTAGTGTTAAGTGGACCCTGGTCAAAGTTTCTTATAGTCTTCCCAATTTGGATTTCAGATTTTTTTTTATATTTTAACCTCTGGTGATTTGTCCCTGCGGACTGACAGCTCTCCTCTCTCTTCTCGTGATGCTATTTAGTGAATAATGTTAAGAAGTTTATGTATCTCGCTGACAGCGGCAGGAAGGATCGGTGGTGGACCTACATTTTTGGGACCCCTGAAGCTTGAACTGTTATTGGAGGGCCCCTTAGCAACCCCTTCCCATACAGTAGACCTAAAATTTTTAAGCAATGTGGATTAAAGTGACTTCTGAGGCCCCTCCGGGATTAGGAGCCACCTGAGGAGGACTGAGACTACTACCACCATAACCTGGCACCATAACCTGCCACCATAACCTGGCACCATAACCTGGCACCATAACCTGGCATTATACCCTCGTTCAACCCACCTCTAAGAAAATATTCCCTTTACCCACAAACACCTGTGGGGAAATTTCCTGAGCAGCAGAAGGATGAAAAACATACTGACATAAATACAGTCAGTGTTGTTGTGATGAACCAGTAAATAATTCTCTACTCCCCAAGGATCTCTTATGTTGTCCTCTAAGGTTCATTTATATATGATTAGATTTTCATGGGAAATCAAAATTTACTGTGAATGTTCATAATGATTGATCGCACACTTTACTGAGTCACTTGTGTACTCACTTAATTGTGGTTGCAGGGGTCGAGACTCAGCTCCTGGCCCCGCCTCTTCGCTGTCCGCTACTGGGTCTCTGCTCTCCCTGCTCCATGAGCTTTATCATACCTCGTCTTAAAACTATGTATGGTTCCTGGCTCCACTATATCTTTCTCTAGACTATTCCAATTCCTGACTACTCTGTGGCTGAAGAAATGCTTCCTAACATCCCTTTGATTCATCTGAGTCTTCAGCTTCCAGTTGTGTCCCCTTGTTTCTGTGTTCCCTCTCTGGAACATCCTGTCACTGTCTACCTTGTCGATTCCCCGCAGTATTTTGTATGTCGTTATCATGTCTCCTCTGACCCTTCTTTCCTCCAGTGTTGTTAGTCCTATTTCCCTCAACCTTTCTTCATAGGACAGACCCCTGAGTTGTGGAACTAACCTTGTCGCAAACCTTTGCACTTTCTCTAGTTTCTTTACGTGCTTGACCAGGTGTGGGTTCCAGACTGGTGCTGCATATTCTAGTATGGGCCTGACGTACACGGTGTACAGTGTCTTGAACGATTCCTTGTTAAGGTAACGGAACGCTAATCTTAGGTTTGCCAGTCGCCCATATGCTGCCGCAGTTATCTGGTTGATGTGTGCCTCCGGAGACGTGCTTGGCGTTATACTCACCCCAAGGTCTTTCTCCTTTGCCGAGGTTTGTAGCCTTTGTCTGTCTAGCCTGTACTCTGTCAGCGGTCTTCTTTGCCCTTCTCCGATCTTCATGACTTTGCATTTGGTGGGATTGAATTCGAGAAGCCAGTTGCTAGACCAGATGTCAAGCTTGTCCGGGTCTGTTTGAAGTCCTGCTTGGTCCTCTTCCGATGTGATTCTCCTCATTAATTTCACATCATCTGCGAACAGAGACACTTCTGAGTCTATCCCATCCGTCATGTCATTTACATATACCAAGAATAACACTGGTCCTAGGACTGACCCCTGCGGTACACCGCTCGTCACAGGCGCCCACTGTGATACCTCATCACGCACCATGACCCGTTGTTGCCTCCCTGTGAGGTATTCCCTGATCCATTCCAGTGCCCTTCCTGTTATACATGCTTGTTCTTCCAACTTCTTTACTAATCTCATGTGAGGAACTGTGTCGAAGGCCTTCCTGCAGTCCAGGAAAATGCAATCAACCCACCCTTCTCTCTCTTGCCTTACCTCTGTTACTTTATCATAGAACTCTAGGAGGTTTGTTACACAGGATTACACAGGATTCACCTATTTGTGGTTGCAGGGGTCGAGACATAGCTCTTGGTCCCGCCTCTTAACAGGTCGCTACTAGGTTCTCTCTCTCTCTCCCTTCTCCATGAGCTTTATCAACCCTCGTCTTAAAACTATATAAGGTTCCTGCCTCCACAACGTTACTTGCCACTTCCTGACAACTCTATGACTAAAGAAATACTTCCTAACATCCCTTTGACTCATCTGAGTCTTCAACTTCCAATTATGACCCCTTGTTTCTGTGTCCCATCTCTGGAACATCCTGTCTCTGTCCACCTTATCTATTCCTCGCAGTATTTTATATGTCGTTATCATGTCTCCCCTAACCCTCCTGTCTTCCAGTGTCGTCAGGCCGATTTTCCTTAACCTTTCTTCGTAGGACAATCCCCTTAGCTCTGGGACTAGTGTTCATGAAATGCTTGAACAGGTGTGGATTCCAAACTGGTGCTGCATACTCCAATATGGGCCTGACGTACATGGTGTACAGAGTCTTGAACGACTCCTTACTGAGGTATCAGAACGCTATTCTTAGGTTTGCCAGCCGCCCGTATGCTGCAGCAGTTATCTGGTTGATGTGTGCCTCAGGAAATGTACTCGGTATTATACTCACCCCACCCTGAGTGAGGTTTGCAGTCTTTGGCCACCTAGACTATATTCTGTCTCGGTCTCCTTTGCCTTTCCCCGATCTTCATGACTTTGCATTTCGCGGGGTTTAATTCAAGAAGCCAGTTTCTGGACCAGGCTTGTAGCCTGTCCAGGTCTCTTTGTAGTCCTGCCTGATCCTCATCCCATTTAATTCTCCTCATTAATTTCACATCATCTGCAAACAGGGACACTTCTGAGTCTATCCATTCCGTCATGTCATTCACATATACCAAAAACAGGACAGGTCCTAGGACTGACCCTTGTGGAACCCCGCTCGTCACAGGCGCCCACTCTGACACCTCGTCACGTACCATGATTCGTTGTTGCCTCCCTGTCAGATATTCTCTGATCCTTTGCAGTGCCTTTCCTGTTATGCGTTCCTGATCCTCTAGCTTTTGCATTAATCTCTTGTGAGGAACTGTGTCGAAGGCCTTCTTGCAGTCCAAGAAAATGCAATCTATCCACCCCTCTTCTCGTGTCTTACTTCCGTTACCTTGTCATAAAACTCCAGTAGGTTTGTGACACGGGATTTTCCTTCCCTGAAATTGTGCTGGTTGTCGTTTATAAGCTTGTTTCTTTCTAGGTGCTCCACCACTCTCCTCCTGATGATCTTCTCCATGACTTTGCATACTATACACGTCAGTGACACAAGTCTGTAGTTTAATGCCTCGTGTCTATTTACTTACTTAAAAATTGGGACTAAATTTGCCATCTTTCATACCCCAGGTATGGAAGATGGCAGGTATTGAAGATTTTTGTTAGTGAGTACAAATAAGTGAGTACACAGCATCTCTGCTCCCTCTCTAAGGACCCATGGAGAGATGTCCGGTCCCACCGAGGATGAGGTGAAGAAGCTGCTATGTGAACTCACATAGCAGCTTCTTCACCTCCTCCTCGGTTGTGTGTATCTCATCCAGCACTTGTTGGTGTATCCCTTGTTGGTATACCTCCCAATTCTGACTTCCTGGAGTCCTTCCTGTCTCCACTGTAAATACTTCTTTAAATCTCACGTTGAGCTCCTCACATACTTCTTGGTCGTTTCTTGTGAACTCCCCACCTTCCTTCGTCAGCCTGATTACCTGGTCCTTGACTGTTGTTTTCCTTCTGATGTGGCTATACAACAACTTCGGGTCAGACTTGACTTTCGATGCTATGTCATTTTCGTATTGTCGCTGAGCCTCCCTTCTTACCTGTGCATATTCGTTTCTGGCTCTTCGGCTAATCTCTTTATTTTCCTGGGTCCTTTGTCTTCTGTACTTTTTCCATTCTCTAGTGCCTCCCTACACTTTTGGGTGAACCAAGGACTTGTTCTGGTCTTCCCATTATTTCTGTTTCCCTTGGGAACAAACCTCTCCTCTGCCTCCTTGCATTTTGTTGTCACATATTCCATCATTTCTTTAACAGGTTTTCCTGCCAATTCTCTTTCTCACTGAACGTCTTGCAGGAAGTTCCCCATGCCTGTGTAGTCCCCCCTTTTGTAGTTTGGCTTCTCCCGTCCTATTCCTGCTACCCTCTCCACTTGTAGCTCAACTATGTATTCAAAGCACAGAACCACATGATCACTAGCTTCAAGGGGCCTTTTATATGTGATATCCTCGATGTCCGAACTACTCAAGGTGAATACTAGGTCCAGTCTTGCTTGTTCATCCTCACTTCTCTCTCCGGTAGTGTCTCTAACATGTTGATGCATGAGGTTTTCTAGTACCACATCCATCATCTTGGCTCTCCATGTTTCGGGACCCTCATGGGGTTCCAGGATTTTCCAGTCATTCTCCTTGTGATTGAAATCACCCATAACTAGTAACTTTGCTCTACCCATGTGAGCTTTTCTGGCCACCTCGGCTAGTGTGTCTGTCATTGCTCTCTTCGTATTCTTCTCTTGGACTCCTGCAGTTCTGTGGCGGGTTGTACATCACTGCAATTACTACCTTATGGTCCCCAGACTGGATTGTTCCTACTATGTTGTCCCTTTCACCCATTCCATCCATTTCCTCAAATTCCCATCGGTTTTTAATGAGCAGTGCAACTCCTTTCCGGGTGGAAAGATTGCATCTGTTATCCTGGTGAGTTTCGTTTCTGTGAGTGCTATTATGTCTGGGGATGTCTCCTTGATTCTTTCATGCCACTCCTCACATTTATTTGTTATTCTGTCTGCATGTGTATACCAAACCTTTAACTTCTTTTCTAAAACTGTGGTCTGGGGGGTATGATGGGGTTGGGGAAGCGGGAGACCTGATGAGGAACTATGGGGGGGGGTTGCTGTGAAGGTGGAGTTTGTAATGAGGTGGGTGGGGGCACTGGGTACGGCATGTGTGTTTTGGGTTAGAATGTTTGGTTGCATTGGGGTTGTTCTGGTTGGGGGCTTTTGTTGGTGGTTGTGATTGAGGTTGTATTTGATCAACCTCCCTCACAACAACCTACAGAAGCTCCCCAACCAGGTCAACCACAATGGAACCAAACATTCTAACCCAAAACACACACACACACACACACACACACACACACACGTGTGTGTGTATGTGTGTGTGTGTGTGCAACATCCTGCTAAACAGTGAACAAAATTTACATAATAAGATTCCGTCATTTAAACACACAAACAAAGTCAAGAAATAAAACTGGCAGTGTGGGATTTTAACCTGTAATAAATTTTAAATGCCAAGGATATCTGGACTCATGGACATACATTGTCATATATTTGGATACATAAACAAATTTATTTCCATATGGATAACTAAAGTGTAATAAACACTTGTTAAAGCTCATTAATAACTCTCATAGCGACAGAAACTCAGAAGATTAACTGATCTGTGTATTTTGACCCTCTTCTGGGATTCATACATTTGGGCTGACATACATAGACACTCGTACGTATATATAGCTGGATTTTCAAGACATTTCATTGTTGGATAGCTGGTAGCACCTACATAGCTTCCTGGTGTTCACATGCGTGTAAGTAATTCTAGTTTAAAGGCAGTAAGCACGGACTAGACGTCTAAGTCAGGTGGTGTGCATGACTGGGCGACGCACTGGCGCCCAGCACTGCATTAAACATGTAATGCATGATTAGTGTAGACGGATCAACATTCAGCGGGTGTGTATTGATCACTGGGAACATCATAGCAAGTCAACACTGCTACTTACGCCAGTATTTCTCAGAAAGTTTCTTTGTCAACGTTACGTTCGAAGTGCCTTACAAAATGATGTAGTGGAGGTCACCTCATTATCTGAATTAAAATAATAATAATAATATATTTACTTACTACAAGTACATGTACATGGTATATAGGCCTAGCTGACATCAATGACATACTACAATATAGAAAGCTAAATGTTATGCACAGTATTTCGGGTAAATTAGGTCAATTTTGTCCCAGGATTCTACCCACACCAGTCGACTAACACCCAGGTACCTATTTTACTGACAAGTGAACAAAGGCAGCAGTAAGTTAGGTTAGGTAAGGTTTGTCAGGAAACAGGACCCGACGGTCTTAATCATATGATGACCCGCAGCTCGAGCTTCTAGTCATCTGACAGATACCTTTCGCCGGCTTACTAACCCCCCCCCCCCCACCCTTTTAAAAATTATGATTATTAAACAGGCAGTAGCCACGCTGTTAACAAAAATGACAGACTAGACTCAAGAATTAGAGCTCAACCCCAGCAAATGCAACAAGGTGAGTTGCCTTCAGGATGGAAAGTGACTTGACTCACAGGATTCGTGAAAGTCAGTGTGATAAAGGTTCATTCTCGCTCACAGATGCAAGTCTCCAGCTATCCACTGAACCTCACTATCTGTTTCTACTATATATATATATATATATATATATATATATATATATATATATATATATATATATATATATATATATATAATATATATATATATATATAGGATGGGGTCCACCTCTGGTACAAATTGTGGGACCCATAGCCTCGGAGAAGTGGATAAAAAGGCATCAAGGAAGAATATTTGGATTTCTTCCTGAAGCCGTTTGAATATTCCACTTCTCCTACCACCCCATCCTATATACACACATACATACATATAAATGCTTTATAAATAGACAGAATACATTTATAAAACACACAAACATGAACATGAATACAATGGTACAATATGTCAAAGATTATGAATCTCCATCCTCAGCATATATATATATATATATATATATATATATATATATATAGATAGAGAGAGAAGAGAGAGAGAGAGAGAGAGAGAGAGAGAGAGAGAGAGAGAGACTGAAAAGCATAAGTAAACAATCAAAATATACTATCAAGGGCTTCTCAAATTTCCTTACATCTAGATAACCCAAGTCAATTTTCAGGGCGACTTTTAAAAAAATTGGTAAAAGTATAGCAACACTGTCGTAGGTTTTTAGGACTGAGTATATGTTTGGTATTATAGTGCTGACAACCCACCACCAGTACCACCATCACAACCACAACTACCACCACCACCACCACAACCACAACTATCACCACCACCACCACCACCACCACAACTATCACCACCACCACCACCACAACTATCACCACCACCACCACCACAACCACAACTATCACCACCACCACAACTATCACCACCACCACAACTATCACCACCACCACCACCACAACTACCACCACCACAACCACAACTATCACCACCATCACAACCACAACCACCACAACCACAACTACCACCACCATCACAACCACAACTACCACCACCACCACCACCACCACAACTATCACCACCACCACCACCACAACTATCACCACCACCACCACCACCACAACTATCACCACCACCACAACCACAACTACCACCACCACAACAAACATTAATTAACCCGCCGACAGTTGACCTGCATCTTGAGTCACGGGATTTTGTTAAACTCACCGCTGATGGTCATGTACCACGCTACCTGTGTGTGTGTACTCACCTAGTTGTGGTTGCAGGGGTCGAGTCACAGCTCCTGGCCCCGCCTCTTCACTGGCCGCTACTCGGTCACTCTACCCGCTCCATGAGCTTTATCATACCTCTCCTTAAAGCTATGTATGGATCCTGCCTCCACTACATCACTTCCCAGACTATTCCACTTCCTAACAACTCTGTGACTGAAGAAATACTTCCTAACATCCCTGTGGTTCATCTGAGTCTTCAACTTCCAACTGTGACCCCTTGTTGCTGTGTCCCATCTCTGGAACATTCTGTCTCTGTCCACCTTGTCTATTCCTCTAAGTATTTTATATGTCGTTATCATATCCCCTCTATCTGTGTGTGTGTGTGTGTGTGTGTGTGTGTGAACTCATCTATTTGTGCTTGCAGAGGTCGAGTCACAGCTCCTGGTCCCCCTTTTCGCTGGTCGCTACTACGTCTACTCTCTTTGCTCCAAAAGCTTTATCATACCCCTTCTTAAAGCTATGTATGGATTCTGCCTTCATCACTCTCCACATTGTTCCACTTCCTGACAACTCTATGACTGTGTACGTGTGTTGTATTTACCTAGTTGTCTTTGCTGGGGTCTATCCCCATAAATTCCTGGTTAATTAATGGATTTGATAGTGGTACTTGTAGTTGATGCGAGGATTCTGCTCTTGCTTTCTCCTCCCTGTCCTAATTCCTCAAAAACTAAAGTATTATCATTATCTTTCAGTTATCGTAGTACGTTCTTCGCTCTTACAGTCTCCTCCTTCGTGGCGAGTGTTCCGTCTTTAACGACTGTAACACCGATGTTGTATAACCTAAGACTTGCCTGTCAGCTTCGGTGTTTGCGCTTGCCTAGTTGTTGCTGTGTGTGGTGAGTGCTTGTCCTCTGTGGCACTCAGTGAGTGCCAGCTACTCCCTGTGACTCTAGTTAAGCAATAAGTTGTCTGTGTTTCACATTTCCAGTCCTCCTTACTGGCGTTCCATCACTCTCCTGCTGGTCCCTCCATCATTTCCAGTCCTCTTACTGGCGTTCCATCACTCTCCTGCTGGTCCCTCCATCATTTCCTCCTTTGTTGAGAATCATGACAGTGGCAGCAGAGGCTCTTTTCAATGTAATGTTTCGCTCAAGGCTGTGGCCGTTATCAAGTACACAACAATGGCCTAATACACTGGAAATTATTATCAGCTCATATGTGACCTGCTCTATCAGTGACTTCATGCGTGACCTGCTCTCTCAATGACCTCATGCGTGACCAGCTCTCTCAATGACCTCGTGTGACCTGCTCTCAATGACCTCCTATGTGACCTGCTATCTCAATGACCTCATGTTTGCCCTGCTCTCTCAATGACCTCATGCGTGACCTGCTCTTTCAATAACCTCGTGTGACGTGCTCTTAATGACCTCATGTGTGACCTGCAATCTCAATGGCCTCATGTGTGCCCTGCTCTCTCAATAACCTCATGTGTGACCTGCTCTCTCAATGACCTCATGTGTGCCCTGCTCTCTCAATGACTTCATGTGTGACCTCTCTCAATGACCTTATGGGTGACCTATTTCTCCGAGCCTATACTCATGGCGCTCGTTTGAAATACAAGGCGGCATACTGGATCATTGCTACGTACTTGACAAAGTCCATCCAGTGCCTTTATTTCTAATTGTGGACTATTGCCATTGTCTACTTCCTCAGCTGTTCTGCCTTTTATTTCCTTTTCACAATGAATACCAGCAAGAAAGGTAGCCATTGCTACCTTTCTTGGGCGTTCCTTCATACTCTCTTCAAGTTAAAACATCTTCCAGGTATCAGAATCATAGACCCAGGTGCTGGCTGGCTCCTGGGGTACACTACATAGCTCATTTCACACATGTCCAATCTATACAGTGGATAAGACAACATGCAGACGTATTTGTAGTCCACAACATATCTTGCAGTAGTGACCTCCAGAGGTACTTGTAGTCCAGAACAAGCCTGGTTAATTCATGCATGACCTAAATGATAATCTCACTGAGTTCACTGCGTATTTTTGCCCCTGACATTAGTCTTCATGGCATCTTAGTTAAGTTCTTCACAGTATGCTGGTCTCCTGAAGCAATCGCTAGCACCGTGACTGGTCAGAAATACAGACCATGATCAGCAGACGGAGGTGCGAGCCTCGGGAACCACTCCTTGTGTTAAATGGCCAATAACAATTGAACTCTGCATGAAATGCAAAAATAAAGCACTTTCTTCAACGCTGGTACCGTCGCTCAGTTGCAGATATCACTAAATATTCAAACAATAGCACATGGTGGTTATTTGCTCCTTTACTGGCTAAATATTTTATCCCTTAGGCCTACCGGAAGAGCCGCCACCTTCCCTTGGTGACTACTTGGTGGTTTATGGGACTGAAGATAATCACTCATACAAAATATCCGAGAAGTGTTTACAAAGTATGTGTAGTGTTGATGTTAGGAGAAGAATCCTTCCTTCGTAAGCCATGCGTGTCGTAAGAGGCGACTAGAATGCCGGGAGCAAGAAGCTAGTAACTCCTTCTTCTACATAAATTACTAAATGTAAGAAGAACAGCTTTATAAAATTTCTTCTTCGTCGGGTCGCCCTGTCTCGGTGGGAGACGGCCAGCCAGTTAAAAAATAAAATCTGAGTGAATAACACTCCAGAGACGCAGTATTATTTTCAGGGGTTTAGCGCTTCCACGTGATTAGAATAAAATTAATCGTGGTCTCGCCAGTTCATTGTTTCATCTTCATTCTCGTGACCTTTAAGACATAAACCCTCTAAAGAGCGCTCAGTGCCAACGTCCTGAGCTCTCCTTAATGTCTCCTCTCACTGGTGCCAGCTCTCAGACGTCTCAATCAATTACGTGTTTACTGAAGCAGTCCTTGATCACCAGCCTTGATTACGCTGAGTGCTGCCTACCTATCTCACTTTCTCTAAGGATCAAGACCTTCTTATCCTTATCTGCCGTCACTCATATAATCTGAGCTATTGTATAAAAGTGACCTGAAGTTTGCTCACTGTAAGCAAGCTGTAGTGACACCAGTGGAAATACAGTGACCCTACTGGAAATACAGTGACCCTATTGGAAATACAGTGACCCTATTGGAAATACAGTGATCCTACTGGAAATACAGTGACCCTACTGGAAATACAGTGACCCTATTGGAAATACAGTGACCCTATTGGAAATACAGTGACCCTACTGAAAATACAGTGACCCTACTGGAAATACAGTGACCCTACTGGAAATACAGTGACCCTATTGGAAATACAGTGATCCTACTGGAAATACAGTGTCCCTACTGAAAATACAGTGACCCTACTGGAAATACAGTGACCCTATTGGAAATACAGTGACCCTATTGGAAATACAGTGATCCTACTGGAAATACAGTGTCCCTACTGAAAATACAGTGACCCTACTGGAAATACAGTGACCCTATTGGAAATACAGTGATCCTACTGGAAATACAGGGATCCTACTGGAAATAGTGTCCCTACTAGAAATATAGTAACCCTACTAGAAATACAGCGACCCTACTAGAAATACAGTGACCCTACTGGAAATACAGTGATCCTACTGAAAATACAGTGACCCTACTGGAAATACAGTGACCCTATTGGAAATACAGTGACCTATTGTAAATACAGTGATCCTACTGGAAATACAGTGTCCCTACTGAAAATACAGTGACCCTACTAGAAATACAGCGACCCTACTAGAAATACAGTGACCCTACTGGAAATACAGGAACCCTACTGGAAATACAGTGACCCTACTGGAAATACAGTGACCCTACTGGAAATACAGTGACCCTACTGGAAATACAGTGAACCTACTGGAAATACAGTGACCCTACTGAAAATACAGTGACCCTACTGGAAATACAGTGACCCTATTGGAAATACAGTGATCCTACTGGAAATACAGGGATCCTACTGGAAATAGTGTCCCTACTGGAAATACAGTGACCCTACTGGAAATACAGTGACCCTACTGGAAATACAGTGACCCTATTGGAAATACAGTGATCCTACTGGAAATACAGGGATCCTACTGGAAATAGTGTCCCTACTGGAAATACAGTAACCCTACTAGAAATACAGTGACCCTACTGGAAATACAGTGACCCTACTGAAAATACAGTGACCCTACTGGAAATACAGTGACCCTACTGGAAATACAGGGACCCTACTGGAAATACAAGGACCCACGCTCATCCACCTCTCCTACACACTCATCCACCTGTCCTAAACACTCATCTACCTCTCCTACACGCTCATCCACATCTACCACACGCTCATCCACCTCTACAACACATTCATCTACCTTTCCTACACACTCATCCACCTCTCCCACACGCTCATCCACCTCTCCCACACGCTCATCCACCTCTCCCACACGCTCATCCACCTCTCCCACACGCTCATCCACCTCCACACGCTCATCCACCTCTCACGCATCACGCTCATCCACTTCCTACACACTCATCTACCTCTCCTACACGCTCATCCACCTCTCCCACACGCTAATCCACCTCTCCCACACGCTCATCCACCTCTCCCACACGCTCATCCACCTCCTACACACTCATCTACCTCTCCTACACGCCAATCCACCTCTACACATTCATCCACCTCTCCTACACACTCATCCACCTCCTACACACTCATCTACCTCTCCTACACGCCAATCCACCTCTACATTCATCCACCTCTCCTACACACTCATCCACCTCTCCTACATACTCATCCACCTCTCCCACACGCTCAGCCACCTCTCCTACACTCATCCACCTCTCCCACACACTCATCAACCTCTCCTACACGCACATCCACCTCTCCCACACGCTCATCCACCTCTCCCACACGCTCATCCACCTCCTACACACTCATCTACCTCTCTACACGCCTCCACCTCTGCACATTCATCCACCTCTCCTACACACTCATCACCTCTCCTACATACTCATCCACCTCTCCACACGCTCAGCCACCTTCCTACATCATCCACCTCCTACACGCTTCATCACCTCTCTGACACGCTCATCCACCTCTCCTACACAGCTCATCCACCTCTCCACATACTCATCTACCTCTCCTAACATTCATCCACCTCTCCTACAACTCATCCACCTCTCCCACAGCTCATCCACCTCTCTCACACGCTCATCCACCTCCTACACACTCATCTACCTCTCCTACACGCTCATCCACCTCTCCCACACGCTCATCCACCTCTCCCACACGCTCATCCACCTCTCCCACATGCTCATCCACCTCTCCCACAAGCTCATCCACCTCCTACACACTCATCTACCTCTCCTACACGCCAATCCACCTCTACACATTCATCCACCTCTCCTACACACTCATCCACCTCTCCTACATACTCATCCACCTCTCCCACACGCTCAGCCACCTCTCCTACACTCATCCACCTCTCAAAGACGCTCATCCACCTCTCCCATATACTCATCTACCTCTCCTACACATTCATCCAGCTCTCCTACACACTCATCCACCTCTCCCACACGCTCACCCACCTCTCCCACACGCTAATCCACCTCTCCCACACGCTCATTCACCTCTCCAACACGCTCATCCACCTCCTACACACTAATCCACCTCTCCTACACACTCATCCACCTCTCCTACACGCTCATCCACCTCTACACATTCATCCACCTCTCCTACACACTCATCCACCTCTTCTACACGCTCATCCACCTCTCCCACACGCTCGGTCACCTCTCCTACACTCATCCACCTCTCCTACACGCTCATCCACCTCTCCCACATACTCATCTACCTCTCCTACACATTCATCCACCTCTCCTACACGCTCATCCACCTCTCCTACACACTCATCCACCTCTCTTACACACTCATCCACCTCTCCTACACACTCATCCACCTCTCCTACACACTCATCCACCTCTCCTACACGCTCATCCACCTCTCCCACACGTTCATACACCTCTCCTACACGCTCATTCATCTCTCCTACACGCTCATCTATCTCTTTTACACGCTCATCCACCTCTCCTACACACTCATCCACCTCTCCTACACGCTCATCCACCTTCCTCACGCTCATCCACCTCTCCTACACGTTCATTCATCTCTTCTACACGCTCATCTATCTCTCCTACACGCTCATCACCTTCCTACACACTCATCCACCTCTCCTACACGCTCATCCACTTTCCTACACTCTATCCACCTCTCCTACACGCTCATCCACCTCTCCCACACGCTCATCCACCTCTCCTACACGCTCATTCATCTCTCCTACACGCTCATCTATCTCTCCTACACGCTCATCCACCTCTCCTACACACTCATCCACCTCTCCTACACGCTCATCCACCTTTCCTACACGCTCATCCACCTGTTCTACACGCTCATTCATCTCTCCTACACGCTCATCTATCTCTCCTACACGCTCATCCACCTCTCCTACACACTCATCCACCTCTCCTACACGCTCATTCATCTCTCCTACACGCTCATCCACCTCTCCTACACGCTCATTCATCTCTCCTACACGCTCATCCACCTCTCCTACACGCTCATTCATCTCTCCTACACGCTCATCCACCTCTCCTACACGCTCATTCATCTCTCCTACACCCTCATCCACCTCTCCTACACGCTCATCCACCTCTCCTACACGCTCATTCATCTCTCCTACACGCTCATCCACCTCTCCTACACGCTCATTCACCTCTCCTACACGCTCATCCACCTCTCCTACACGCTCATCCACCTCTCCCACACGCTCATTCATCTCTCCTATCACCTCTATCACTCTTCCATTCACGCTCATCCACCTCTCCTACACGCTCATTCATCTCTCCTACACGCTCATCACTCTTCCTACACGCTCATTCATCTTCCTACACGCTCATCCACTCTCCTACACGCTCATCACTCTCTACACATCCATGCAAACTGCGACACAGCTGCAGACTCCATGCAACACTGCGACACAGCTGCAGACTCCATGCAACACTGCGACACAGCTGCAGACTCCATGCAACACTGCGACACAGCTGCAGACTCATGCAACACTGCGACACAGCTGCAGACTCCATGCAACACTGCGACACAGCTAGACTCCATGCAACTCACCAGCTGCAACTCATCACTGCGACACAGCTGCAGACTCCATGCAACACTGCGACACAGCTGCAGACTCCATGCAACACTGCGACACAGCTGCAGACTCCATGCAACACTGCGACACAGCTGCAGACTCCATGCAACACAGCGACACAGCTGCAGACTCCATGCAACACTGCGACACAGCTGCAGACTCCATGCAACACTGCGACACAGCTGCAGACTCCATGCAACACAGCGACACAGCTGCAGACTCCATGCAACAGTGCGACACAGCTGCAGACTTAATGCAACACTGCAACACAGCTGCAGACTCCATGCAACACAGCGACACAGCTGCAGACTCCATGCAACACTGCGACACAGCTGCAGACTCCATGCAACACTGCGACACAGCTGCAGACTCCATGCAACACAGCGACACAACTGCAGACTCCATGCAACACTGCGACACAGCTGCAGACTCCATGCAACACTGCGACACAGCTGCAGACTCCATGCAACACTGCGACACAGCTGCAGACTCCATGCAACACTGCGACACAGCTGCAGACTCCATGCAACACTGCGACACAGCTGCAGACTCCATGCAACACTGCGACACAGCTGCAGACTCCATGCAACACAGCGACACAGCTGCAGACTCCATGCAACACTGCGACACAGCTGCAGACTTAATGCAACACTGCGACACAGCTGCAGACTCCATGCAACACAGCGACACAGCTGCAGACTCCATGCAACACAGCGACACAGCTGCAGACTCCATGCAACACTGAGACACAGCTGCAGACTCCATGCAACACTGCGACACAGCTGCAGACTCCATGCAACACTGCGACACAGCTGCAGACTCCATGCAACACTGCGACACAGCTGCAGACTCCATGCAACACAGCGACACAGCTGCAGACTCCATGCAACACTGCGACACAGCTGCAGACTCCATGCAACACTGCGACACAGCTGCAGACTCCATGCAACACTGCGACACAGCTGCAGACTCCATGCAACACTGCGACACAGCTGCAGACTCCATGCAACACAGCGACACAGCTGCAGACTCCATGCAACACTGCGACACAGCTGCAGACTCCATGCAACACTGCGACACAGCTGCAGACTCCATGCAACACTGCGACACAGCTGCAGACTCCATGCAACACTGCGACACAGCTGCAGACTCATGCAACACTGCGACACAGCTGCAGACTCCATGCAACACTGCGACACAGCTGCATACTCCATGCAACACTGCAACACAGCTGCAGACTCCATGCAACACTGCGACACAGCTGCAGACTCCATGCAACACTGCGACACAGCTGCAGACATTAATGCAACACTGCGACACAGCTGCAGACTCCATGCAACACAGCGACACAGCTGCAGACTCCATGCAACACTGCGACACAGCTGCAGACTCCATGCAACACTGCAACACAGCTGCAGACTCCATGCAACACTGAAACACAGCTGCAGACTCCATGTAACACTGCGACACAGCTGCAGACTCCATGCAACACTGTGACACAGCTGCAGACTTAACCACAAATAACATTATTTCTTCATCAATTTTATTCATAAACTTCCCAGCTGCATAACACTGCAAAACTTATCAACAACTTCCACTGTTCCTTTAACAAATTCTCAAGTGCATATCAACAACTTCCACTGTTCCTTTAACAAATTCTCAAGTGCATATCAACAACTTTCACTGTTCTTTTAACAAATTCTCAAGTGCATATCAACACCTTATACTGTTCCTTTAACAAATTATCAAGTGCATATTAACAAATTTCACTGTTCTTTTAACGAATTCTCAAGTGCATAACACTGTAGAACTAATCAACAACTTTCACTATTATTTTAACGGATAATTTACCATTTTTTCACTCAAGTTTTTGGACTTCGTCTCATTACATCAACAAAGTCAGTGTTGCGCATCTCTTAACTTTCAACGAGTATTTCTCTCTCTGCATTTTTTTTTTTTAGACTTGAGCAATACATCTGAGAAAGCTCCTGGAGAGCGTAACGTTGTCAAAAAAAAAATGCCACATTAGCTGTACCTGTGTATTCCATTTACTTAACATTCTGTTGGTAATTCTGCTATTATTACAGGGCAACATTGCTTCCTAGAATGAATAATAGCATTCCCGTCTTTTCAAGGCGGAAGTAGACTCTTAGAGCAGAGGTTGACTAGCTGAATGGGTTTGTAACCTGTCGACTACACGAGGGTCGCTAAGGGTTCATGGTACCTGTACACCACCCTGAGACAGAGATTAGTCTGTGCATACACTGATTTTGCTGTATATACCATGAGAGAGATACACCTCTCGGTGTATACACCCCAAGAGATATACATCTCTCAGTTTATCCTGAGAGACAAGCCCTGAGAGATGTACACTTCTCAGTATGCCAAGAGGTGTGTATCTCTCAGTGTGTATACACTGAGAGGTATTGTATACATTTACTGCTACCATATACATTACATCTTAGAATATTAATTGGTAATAAAACTTTGTTTTTTAAATGTGGTTTAATAAGTGCACCAGTTATGTGTCATCACCCAGCAAAGACACATGTCATGACACACATGTGTGTCACCAAGCCTAATTTGTTGGTGAGGAGATCGCGACAAAGTTCCGTAACTTTTATTCACATGAAAGCACTAAACACTGACGAGTCATACAGCGTCCGGGAGGGGGAAGGGGAATGTGAACTAATCACGTTTGATTCGAGGATGGGGAGGCTGTAGGCTCAAAATCCTCGAATTAAGACCCCTTCACCGGCCACAAACGTTCCAGGGACTTACTGACCAACTTACAAACAAGGCTGAGGGACTGACCCCCTCAAAACTGCTTTCTATACAGTCACTACTTATATTGGCCTGTGCTTGACCTGGTCTGTGACCGGGGCCCCGGGGCGTTGACCCCGGGAAAAAGCCTCCTGGGTGGGCGAAACGTTTCAACATTTAGGATAACCAAGTGTTGCTCATGTGTCCAGGGTGGGTGGTGGTGAACCAGGGTGGGTGGTGGTGAACCAGGGTGGGTGGTGGTGGACCAGGGTGGGTGGTGGTGGACCAGGGTGGGTGGTGGTGGACCAGGGTGGGAGTGTGATGGACCAGGGTGGATGGTGAACCAGAGTGGGTGGTGGTGGACCAGGGTGGATGGTGGTGACCAGAGTGGGTGGTGGTGGACCAGGGTAGGTGGTGGTAGACCAGGGTGGATGGTGGTGGATCAAGGTGGGTGGTGGTGAACTAGGGTGGGTGGTGGTCAGCCAGGGTGTGGTGGTGAACAAGGGTGGGTAGTGGTGAACCAGGGTGGGTGGTGGTGGACCAAGGTGGGTGGTGGTTGGCCAAGGTGGGATTGTGGTTTACCAGGGTGGATGGTGAACCAGAGTGGGTGTTGGTGGACCAGGGTGGATGGTGGTGACCAGAGTGGGTGGTGGTGGACCAGGGTGGGTGGTGGTAGACCAGGGTGGGTGGTGGTGGATCAAGGTGGGTGGTGGTGAACTAGGGTGGGTGGTAGTCAGCCAGTGTGTGGTGGTGAACAAGGGTGGGTAGTGGTGAACCAGGGTGGGTGGTGGTGGACCAAGGTGGGTGGTGGTCGGCCAAGGTGGGTGGTGGTGGACCAAGGTGGGTGGGGGTCATCCAAGGTGGGTGGTGGTGGACCAGGGTGGGTGGTGGTAGACCAAGGTGGGTGGTGGTGAATCAGGATGGGTGGTGGTGGACCAGGGTGGGTGGTGGTTGAGGAACGAGGTCAGTGACCTTGATACCACCCCACAATACCACCATGTTACTCTTCATCTCCTCACCATGCTTCTGGAGACACTGCTTTCTCCTCTCTTAGTGCTCTTATTATCACTATTTTCCGCCTACATTTTGCCCTCTGCTACTTTCTGCTGCTGTTCACTACTTTCTACCGTGGTCTACCTACTTTCTACCGTGGTCTACCTACTTTCTACCGTGGTCTACCTACTTTCTACCGTGGTCTACCTACTTTCTACCGTGGTCTACCTACTTTCTACCGTGGTCTACCTACTTTCTACCGTGGTCTACCTACTTTCTACCGTGGTCTACCTACTTTCTACCGTGGTCTACCTACTTTCTACCGTGGTCTACCTATTTCGGTGAGTTTATACGTGTGTTTACATTCGTGTGATTGGCTTAAAATTACCTGTTCATCACGATAATAATTGTTTTCCTGCGTGTACGTCTTACATTTAATGAGTTATATTTTACACAGAGTGAAACATGACTTGATAAAGCTGTACATAAATAGAAAAACGAGTGTTTGATTATATATATATATATATATATATTATGTTTCCCACCAAGGCAGGGTGGCCCGAAAAAGAAAAACATCCATCATTATTCACTCCACACTCCATCACTGTCTTGCCAGAAGGGTGCTTTACACTACAGTTATAAAACTGCAACATTAACACCCTCCTTCAGAGTGCAGACACTGTACTTCCCATCTCCAGGACTCAAGTCCGGCCTGCCGGTTTCGCTGAATCCCTTCATAAATGTTACCTTGCTCACACTCCAACAGCACGTCAAGTCCTAAAAACCATTTGTCTCCATTCGCTCCTATCTAACACGTTCACGTACGCTTGCTGGAAGTCCAAGCAACTCGCACACAAAACCTCCTTTACCCCCTCCCTCCAACCTTTCCTAGGCCGACCCCTACCCCACCTTCCCTCCACTACAGATCTATACATTCTCGAAGTCATTCTATTTCGTTCCATCCTTCCTACATGTCCAAACCATCTCACTAACCCCTCCTCAGCTCTCTGGATAATAGTTTTGGTAATCCCACACCTCATCCTAATATCCAAATTACGGATTCTCTGCATTATATTCACACCACACATTGCCCTCAGACACTACATCTCCACTGCCTCCAGCCTTCTCCTTGTTGCAACATTCACCACCCATGCCTCACTCCCATACAAGAGCGTTGGTATAATCATACTCTCATACATTCCCAATTTGCTTTCATGGATAAAGTTCTTTGTCTCCACAAACTCCTCAGTACACCACTCACCTTTTTCCCCTCGTCAATTCTATGATTTACCTCATCTTTCATAGACCCATCTGCTGACACATCCACTCCCAAATATCTGAATACATTCACCTCCTCCATACTCTCTCCCTCCAATCTAATATCCAATCTTCCATTACCTAATTTTTTTGTTGTCCTCATTGTTATGAAGAGTTCTGCATGACATGAATATACGTATATATATAGATAGTGGAGAAGTGTGCCATAATTTTGAGGAAGTAGGACTTAAACATAATAATAACGTATAACCTTTGGATAAATGTCAACCATAATTTTAGAAATATGCTATGCTTTTTGTGGGTACTGTAAGTTAGTGTAACGGTGAAATGTAAGGAAATCCAGCTAGGGATTTATTTTCCAACTGTGTTTGGGTTAGCGGAGTAAGCGTTGCTTGGGGAGAAGTCACGTGAGCGCGGCATGGGTGAGAGAGGGTGTCCAGCCGCAGCTGATAAGTTTTGTAATGTAGTACTCCTTTTGTTTAACCAAATCAAGCCATTGGCACTTTTATGGTTTACCAGTACACTCCACTGGGCCCTGACATGGTCGTATCCTCATCACCTTACTCTTTCCTATATTCACATTTAATTTTCTTCTTTTACATACCCTACCAAACTCATCAACAAACCTCTGCAACTTCTCTTCAGAATCTCTCAAAAACACAGTGTCATCAGCAAAGAGCAAATGTGACAACTCACTCTTTGTGTTAGATTCTTTATCTTTTAACCCCACACCTTTTGCCAACACTCGAGCATTCATTTCTCTAACAACTCCATCTATAGATATATTGAACAACCACGGTGACATCACACATCCTTGTCTAATACCTACTTTTACTGGGAAATAATCTCCCTCTCTCCTACATACTCTAATCTGAGTCTCACAATCCTCGTATAAACTCTTCACTGCTTTCAGTAACCTACCTCCTATTCCATACATTTGCAACATCTGCCACATTGCCCGCCCCTATCCACCCTATCATACGCCTTTTCCAAATCCACAAATGCCACAAAAACCTCTTTACCCTTATCTAAATACTGTTCATCTATATGTTTCACTGCAAACACTTGGTCTACACACCCCCTACCTTTCCTAAATCCTCCTTGTTCATCTGCTATCCTACTCTCCGTCTTATTCTTAATTCTTTCAATAATAACTCTACCATACACTTTACCTTGTATACTCAACAGACTTATTCCTCTATAATTTTTACACTCTCTTTTGTCCCTTTTGCCTTTATACAAAGAAACTATGTATGCTCTCTGCCAATCCCTAGGTACCTTACCCTCTTCCATACATTATTAAATAAAAACATTAACCACTCCAAAACTATATCCTCACCTGCTTTTAGAATTTCAATCTTTATCCCATCAATCCCAGCTGCTTTACCTCCTTTCATTCTATCCACTGCCCCATTCAACTGGTTCTTCCTCACTCCTAAAAGATGTTATTCCTCCTTGCCCTATACACGAAATCACAGCTTCCCTATCTTCATCAACATTTAACAATTCCTCAAAATATTCCCTTTATCTTCCCAATACCGCTAGCTCTCCGTTTAATAACTCTCCTCTAATATTTTTAACTAACATATCCATTCGTTCCCTAGGCTTTCTCAACTTATTAATCTCACTTCACAAGTTTTTCTTATTTTCAACAAACTTTGTTGATAACATCTCACCCACTCTCTCATTTGCTCTCTTTTTACATTGCTTCACCACTCTCTTAACCTCTCCTTTTCTCTCCATACACTCCTCTCTCCTTGCATCAATTCTACTTTGTAAAAACCTCTCATATGCTAACTTTTTCTCTTACTACTCTCTTTACATCATCATTCCACCAATCGCTCTTCTTCCCTCCCGCACCCACTTTCCTGTAACAACAAACTTCTGCTAAATACTATAACACTATATATATATATATATATATATATATATATATATATATATATATATATATATATATATATATATATATATATATATATATATATATATCGGATGTGAAAATTTAGATATCCGCGGATGCGGATATGCAGATGTCTTACTTATTTTGCGGATGTGGATGCAGATGCGGATGTAAGAAATTGTGCGGATGTTCCGTGGATGCGGATGCATATGCGGATATCTGTTTACAGTAAAATGCGGATACTGATGTGGATGTAAGAAATTGTGCGGATGTTCCGCGGATGCGAATATCCGATACATCACTAATATATATATACATGTATATATGCTGAACACTCTAACACTATATGCATATATATATATAAGGGTACAGGCGAAGCACTAATACAACGTCATTCTGTAATATTCTGCAACGTAATTATGGTTCAGAGAGTAGTAGTTACTTGTAGATGGGGAGAGAGAGTGAGTGAGAGAGAGAGAGAGAGTGTAGAAATAGACTGAGTATTTCGATCTCTGAAGAAGGTCTCAGTAGGAGATCGAAATACAGTCTCTTTTTTACACTGTGTTACTCTCCATGAAAACAGCAATTGCCATCAAGACTGGAGACTACACGAAGACTGGAGACTACACGAAGACTGGAGACTACACGAAGACTGGAGGTTACACGAAGACTGGAGGTTACACGAAGACTGGAGGTTACACGAAGACTGGAGACTACACGAAGACTGGAGACTACACGAAGACTGGAGACTACACGAAGACTGGAGGTTACACGAAGACTGGAGACTACACGAAGACTGGAGACTACACGAAGACTGGAGGCTACACGAAGACTGGAGACTACACGAAGACTGGAGACTACACGAAGACTGGAGACTACACGAAGACTGGAGACTACACGAAGACTGGAGACTACACGAAGACTGGAGACTACACGAAGACTGGAGACTACACGAAGACTGGAGACTACACGAAGACTGGAGACTACACGAAGACTGGAGACTACACGAAGACTGGAGACTACACGAAGACTGGAGACTACACGAAGACTGGAGACTACACGAAGACTGGAGACTACACGAAGACTGGAGACTACACGAAGACTGGAGACTACACGAAAACTGGAGACTCACACGAAGACTGGAGACTACACGAAGACTGGAGACTACACGAAGACTGGAGACTACACGAAGACTGGAGACTACACGAAGACTGAAGACTACACGAAGACTGGAGACTCCACGAAGACTGTAGACTCCACGAAGACTGGAGACTCCATAAAGACTGGAGACTCCACGAAGAATGGAGACTCCATAAAGACTGGAGACTCCACGAAGGCTGGAGACTCGACGAAGAATGGAGACTCCATAAAGACTGGAGACTCTAGTAAACACTGCACAGAGGCGTCGTTCGTACCTTCACTCAGTGCTCACAAACCTCGTAATTTCTGCAGCCTCAGACGAAGCCAAGTGACACAAGAGAGTGCCAGCGTGGCCTTCTCCTCTGTGTGTCTAGTGTTTTATTGGCACCTGTGAGATTGCGATGGTGTGTTGTGTGTGTGTGTGTGTGTATACTCACCTAATTGTGGTTGCAGGGGTCGATTCACAGCTCCTGGTCCCGCCTGTTCACCGGTCGCTTCTCTTGTGTGTGTTTCTCAGTGTCTAATACTCATTGTTCTCAGCCTTAAGTCATGTTTATATATCACTTATTTATATTTTGTTGAATTTTACAGAGCCGTTATCCTATCACAACTCATTTACAGATTAAGAGCTGTTATCCTACCTCAACTCATTTACAGATTAAGAGCTATTATCCTACCTCAACTCATTTACAGATTAAGAGCTATTATCCTACCTCAACTCATTTACAGATTAAGAGCTGTTATCCTACCTCAACTCATTTACAGATTAAGAGCTGTTATCCTACCTCAACTCATTTACAGATTAAGAGCTGTTATCCTACCTCAACTCATTTACAGATTAAGAGCTGTTATCCTACCTCAACTCATTTAAGATAGCACCCCATTTACAGATTAAGAGCTGTTATCTTACCTCAACTCATTTACAGATTAAGAGCTGTTATCTTACCTCAACTCATTTACAGATTAAGAGCTGTTATCTTACCTCAACTCATTTACAGATTAAGACCTGTTATCCTACCTCAACTCATTTACAGAAGTTGCTGCCGTGGCTCATCTCAGTCATTCGTTAACAAGCGAAGTTCATCTGGCGAGGAACCTACAAACAAAATATCAGACATGATGTAAAATAACAAGAGTGAAAGTGTTTTTATTGCATATTTCGACGTTCTAGAGTGATTTCAATAATCTTCGGGCATATTTGAAATTCTAGCTACAATGCGCATGTCAACAGCAGACCGCAAGTAGGCATATGCTATCAACACCGGTACGGGTGGAAACACTGGGGGCGTGTTTCCTTAAGTCACTTGTTGTCCCTGTTGACCTAGCAGTCAGTAGGTACCTGGGTGTTAGTCGACTGGTGTGGGTCGCATCCTGGGGGACAAAAATTAACCTAAGTTGCCCAAAATGCTCTGCATATCCAGGGGCTTTCTATATACGTAGTATGTTACGGATGTAAGCTATGGTCTGTATTTGTATCATGTACTTATAGAAATAAAGATTATTATTATAACACGGATCATGGCCAACACAGTATTTCCAATATTACAAAAAAAAATTCCAATACTGACACTGGTTACCATTAAGACTGAGTGGTTTAGAGGAGCCGCTGAATCAATGGCACAGTGCATATTGTGAGTTATGAATGATGTGAGGACCGTGACAATAAAGATGCCTAGGCTGGCTGATGGAGTTAAAAGAGACATGATAACTATATGTAAGGTCAAAGAACACATAATAACTACATATAAGATCAAAGAAAAGACATGATAACTACATATAAGGTCAAAGAAGACATAATAACTTCTTATATAAGATCAAAGAAAAGACATGATAACTACATATAAGGTCAAAGAAGACATGATGACTACATGTAAGGGCAAAGAAGAGACATGATAACTACAAATAATGTCAAAACAGACATGATAACTACAAATAATGTCAAAACAGACATGATAACTACAAATAATGTCAAAACAGACATGATAACTACAAATAAGGTCAAAACAAAGACTTGATAACCACATAAGATCAAAGAGCAGACATGATAACCACATATAAGATCAAAGAAACATGATAACCAAGTTTAAGGTCACGAAAGAACATGAAAGAGTATATGAAGAAGATGTTTTAAACAGTGTAAGAGGGATAACAAGAAGACACCGTGATAAATTAAGGAAAAAGTGGAGCCAAAAAAATGCTAGAAAAAAATTTCTTTGTAGACAGATTGGTTGATCAGTGGAATGAATTGAAGGAGGAAATGTTAGTTGATACAACTATAAGAAATCTTTAAAAAAAAAAAAATTATGTGGCGAACAGATTTATTAAAAACGGGACACACACACACACACACACACACACACAAAGGGATCTGGACAGGCTGCAGGCTTGGTCCAACAACTGGCTCCTGGAGTTCAACCCCACCAACTGCAAAGTCATGAAGATTGGGGAAGGGCAAAGAAGACCGCAGACGGAGTACAGTCTAGGGGGCCAGAGACTACAAACCTCACTCAAGGAAAAAGATCTTGGAGTGAGTATAACACCAGGCACATCTGAGGTGAACATCAACCAAATAACTGCTGCAGCATATGGGCGCCTAGCTAACCTAAGAACAGCATTCCGACATCTTAATAAAGAATCGTTCAGGATCCTGTACACTGTGTGCGTTAGGCCCATATTGGAGTATGCAGCACCAGATTGGAACCCACACCTAGCCAAGCACGCGAAGAAACTAGAGAAAGTGCAAAGGTTTGCAACAAGACTAGTCCCGGAGCTAAGGGGTATGTCCTACGAGGAGAGGTTAAGGGAAATCGACCTGACGACACTGGAGGACAGGAGAGATAGGGGGGATATGATAACGACATATAAAATACTGAGATGAATTGACAAGGTGGACA
Source organism: Cherax destructor (assembly GCA_009830355.1). Lineage (NCBI taxonomy): Eukaryota > Metazoa > Arthropoda > Malacostraca > Decapoda > Parastacidae > Cherax > Cherax destructor. Next base: position 17,147 of record WNWK01003232.1, on the reverse strand, counting down.
GAGACAGAATGTTCCAGAGGTGGGACACAGCAACAAGGGGACACAGTTGGAAGTTGAAGACTCAGATGAATCACAGGGATGTTAGGAAGTATTTCTTCAGTCACAGAGTTGTCAGGAAGTGGAATAGTTTGGGAAGCGATGTAGTGGAGGCAGGATCCATACATAGTTTTAAGAAGAGGTATTATAAAACTCATGGAGCAGGAAGAGTGACCTAGTAGCGACCAGTGAAGAGGCGGGGCCAGGAGCTATGACACGACCCCAGCAACCACAACTAGGTGAGTACACACATGTATAGTGTGCAAAGTCTTGGAGAAAATCATCAGAAAAAGAATGGTGGAGCATCTGGAGCAGAACAGGTTAATCAACGCCAGACAGCACGGTTTCAGGGAAGGCAAATCCTGTGTAACAAACCTCCGGGAGTTCTATGATAAAGTAACAGAGGTAAGGCAAGAGAGAGAAGGGTGGGTTGACTGCATTTTCTTGGACTGCAGGAAGGCCTTTGACACAGTTCCTCACATGAGATTAGTAAAAAGATGGAAGACCAAGCGTGTATAACAGGAAGGGCACTGGAATGGATCAGGAATACCTCACAGGAGGCAACAACGGGTCATGGTGCGTGATGAGGTATCACAGTGGGCGCCTGTGACGAGCGGTGTACCGCAGGGTCAGTCCTAGGACCAGTGCTATTCTTGCTATATGTGAATGACATGACGGATGGGATAGACTCAGAAGTGTCTCTTTTCGCAGATGATGTGAAATTAATGAGGAGAATCACATCGGATGAAGACCAAGCAGGACTTCAAAGTGACCTGGACAAGCTTGACATCTGGTCTACAACTGGCTTCTCGAATTTAACCCCACCAAATGCAAAGTCATGAAGATCGGAGAAGGGCAAAGAAGACCGCTGACAGAGTACAGGCTAGGTGGACAAAGGCTACAAACCTCAACAAGGAAAAGACCTTGGGTGAGTATAACACCAAGCACGTCTCCGCAAGCACACATCAACCAGATAACCGCGGCAGCATATGGGCGACTGGCAAACTTAAGATTAGCGTTCCGTACCTTAACAAGGAATCGTTCAAGACACTGTATACCGTATCGTCAGGCCCATACTTAGAGTATGCAGCACCAGTCTGGAACCCACACCTGGTCAAGCACGTCAAGAAACTAGAGAAAGTGCAAAGGTTTGCGACAAGGTTAGTTCCACAACTCAGGGGTCTGTCTTATGAAGAAGGCTGAGGGAAATAGGACTAACAACACTGGAGGAAAGAAGGGTCAGAGGAGACATGATAACGACATACAAAATACTGCAGGGAATTGACAAGGTAGATAGTGACAGGTTGTTTCAGAGGGGAACACAGAAACAAGGGGACACAACTGGAAGCTGAAGACTCAGATGAGTCAAAGGGATGTCAGGAAACATTTCTTCAGCCACAGAGTAGTCAGGAAGTGGAATGGACTAGAGAATGATATAGTGGAGGCAGGAACCATACATAGTTTTAAGACAAGGTATGATAAAGCTCATGGAGCAGGGAGAGCAGAGACCCAGTAGCAGACAGCGAAGAGGCGGGGCCAGGAGCTGAGTCTCGACCCCTGCAACCACAATTAGGTGAGTACAATTAGGTAGTACACACTGGCATCATCACCACCTCCTCCACACCAAAATAAAAACACCATTGTGATGACCTAAGAAAGTTGTCATCTCTTTCTCCTGTTCTGTTCTGTTTTTGTAGGTTCGCCGGTGTCCCGGCCAGGGCCCGGTGTCCCGGCCAGGGCCCGGTGTCCCGGTCAGGGCCCGGTGTCCCGGCCTTGGCTCCCTGTCGAAGGAGTGTCTCAGACCAATGTCTGCCATGCGAGGAGGTACAACTACCTCCTCGTCTTCTGGGACCAGCTGTCCCCAGGCCTAACCCCATTCCCCGCCTCCACGGGGCTCGGAAGAAGCTAGGCACCTTGGGCTGCCACAAACCCCGCCCAGGATTCTACCCCTCGACACATTGTCCTGGTATTGTCTGGGTATTCAAACAGGAGGAGGCTGAAATTAATCCTTGAGCATCCACTGCCACGAGTGTCCTATCAACATGAAACAAGACTAGTTCGCTAGTCTCATTCATATATATATATATATATATATATATATATATATATATATATATATATATATATATATATATATATATATATATATATATATATATATATATATATATATATATATATATATATATATATATATATATATGCAAAAAGATCACAGTAAACAGGTGATATCAAAATATGCAAGACAACCACTATGAAAAATAGAAGAATTCCAAGCGCTTTCGTGACTACTCACATTATCCTTGATAATGTGAGTAGTCACAAGCCTGGAATTCTTCTATTTTTCATAGTGTTGTCTTCATATATATATATATATATATGTCTTCGTAATGCAAGTTGGTTGTAGGACGCGCATTGGTTGGTTAAGTGTGGATGCATGCATCTCTTAGCGCTTGTATCCCGGGGACCGTCTGTGTCGTGAAGGATTTGCCCAGTCACTGCCTCTTTGTGCAGTGATTATTATTTGGAGTTGAGCCCTTTCTCTTGGGCCCAGCCGAACGTTGAGTGAGGAAACAAAAAAGTGGCTTTTATCAGGAAACGTTTCACCCACTGGGACATTTGTTAATGGAATGATATATTACCACAGTGGGCAAAACTACGATTAGAGAAACTACCATCCTCAGAGGATGCTGTAGAAGCATGTTGTGAAGAGCCAGTAATACTGGTCTAGTGTTGTAAGGAGCTAGTAATACTGGTCTGGTGTTGTCACTAGTATTGTGAGACATTAACACTGGTCTAGTGTTGTCAGGAACCAGTAATCCTGGCCTAGTGTTGTAAGAAGCCAGTAACACTGGTCTGGTGTTGTCGCCAGTGTTGTGAGGAGCCAGCAACACTGGTCTGGTGTTGTCACTGACCAACTCTGTAACACCTAGCATGTCCTTCGAAGGCAGTAAACATGGGCCCAGGATTTTTTATCCTTCGTGACCATGTTTGAGTTATCATAAATTATCTACATTGTCCTAACCGAGACCAGCAGTTTGCTAGGGAGGAAGAAGAAGAAAAAGAAAGAGATGAAGAAGAATAGCAAGCAGTGTGCCGTAGCTAACACCCAGGTACATGTTTACTGTTCTACGAAAAGGGGAAACAGGAGGCGTAAGGAAGTGACTGCGGTTCCACAGAACCATGAGAGAGCTCTGTGGAACTGAGAGCGGTTCCACAGAACATGAGTGAGCTCTGTGTAACAGAGAGCGGTTCTAGAACCATGATTGTCCATTATTTACACAGCTCTCAGTTGCCACATAAAAAGTGGTAGGATGCCAACTACGCCATGATGGTATTTAGGTGATGATGGATGGTTCTTGTATATTCCCACTGGAATATACTCAAATATACAATATTTCGGGCATAACCCGCAACAGGTACACATAAATAGTTACATAAATTATCATACATAACAGTATATGTGTAGATTACCTAGGAATCTAGGATAACCCAAAAAAAGTCAGACAAAGTGACTATTTCCATTGGGGTCCTTGACTTATATCCATTGGCGTTCTTGATTTATATCCATTGGGGTCCTTGACTTATATCCATTGGCGTTCTTGACTTATATCCATTGGGGTCCTTGACTTATATCCATTGGGGTCCTTGCTTATTTCCATTGGGGGTCCTTGGCGTATTTCCTCTGGGGTTCTTGACTTATTTCCATTGGCAGTGACAGAACAAGATTTCATTACGGCAATGTTTCGCCACGTATGGAGCTTTATCAGTCTCATACAGTAGCTTTACAAAGCGAAACGTTTCCGGTATACAAGGTTGCTTAGTTAATAAGGATTTAAAACCTGTCTAATACACTAGGGTCATTAAGACCAAGTAACCTTTCCACCACCACACAAAAACACTTTCATTACCTAAAATGTGGTTTAAACTTACTGTTTATATACACTGATTATTATTATGGGAGTGCTAAACCCATAGGGAATATACAGCTCATGTGTGGGGAAGGGGCTGATGGAAGGTATTAAGAGGGGGTTGATGGAAGATATTAAGGGGGTTGATGGAAGGTATTAAGGGGTTGATGGAAGGTATTAAGGGGGTTGATGGAAGGTATTAAGGGGGTTGATGGAAGGTATTAAGGGGGTTGATGGAAGGTATTAAGGGGAGTTGATGGAAGGTAGTAAGAGGGGTTGATGGAAGGTATTAAGGGGGTTGATGGAAGGTATTAAGGGGAGTTGATGGAAGGTATTAAGAGGGGTTGATGGAAGGTATTAAGGGGGTTGATGGAAGGTATTAAGAGGGGTTGATGGAAGGTATTAAAAGGGGTTGATGGAAGGTATTAAGGGGGAGTTGATGGAAGGTATTAAGAGGGGTTGATGGAAGGTATTAAGGGGGTTGATGGAAGGTATTAAGAGGGGTTGATGGAAGGTATTAAAAGGGGTTGATGGAAGGTATTAAGGGGAGTTGATGGAAGGTATTAAAGGGGTTGATGGAATATATTAAGGGGGTTGATGGAAGGTATTAAGGGGTTGATGGAAGGTATTAAGGGGAGTTGATGGAAGGTATTAAGGGGGTTCATGGAAGGTATTAAGGGGTTCATGGAAGGTATTAAGGGGTTGATGGAAGGTATTAAGGGGTTCATGGAAGGTATTAAGGGGTTTGATGGAAGGTATTAAGGGGGTGAAGGAAGGTATTAAGGGGGGTTGATGGAAGGTATTAAGGGTTTGATGGAAGGTATTAAGGGGGGTTGATGGAAGGTATTAAGGGGGGTTGATGGAAGGTATTATGGGGGGCTGATGGAAGGTATTAAGGGGGGTTGATGGAAGGTATTAAGGCTCAATCCAGGTGAACACAGGTGGAACACAGATCTAATTCCCTTGATCAAGAGCCCCTCAGCAGCGTCAAGGAACCTCCTCGGAGGGGATATATACTGAGAGAAATACACCTCATGGGAATCTTTATTAAGGAAACGTTTCGCCACACAGTGGCTTCATCAGTCCAATACAAAGCAGAAAGGTGTAAGGAGAGGAGGAGTTTGAGGTAATCAGTCCCTCGGCCTGGAGTCGATGTGTTCAGTCCATGAATCTTGTAGAAAGTACAGCACATGTTGCTTAAGTGTCTCAATCTTTAACTTGTCGGTTTTCAAAACTATTTATCAAATACACCTCTAAGTGTATATATCCTGTGATTGTCATTATACGTGTGACTGTCATACGTATATCATACGTGGACTGTCATACGCATGTCTATCATCATACGTGTGACTGTCATCATACATGTGACTCATCATACATGTGACTGTCATCATACATGTGACTGTCATCATACATGTGACTGTCATCATACATGTGACTGTCATCATACATGTGACTCATCATACATGTGACTGTCATCATACATGTGACTGTCATCATACATGTGACTGTCATCATACATGTGACTCATCATACATGTGACTGTCATCATACATGTGACTGTCATCATAAATGTGACTATCATCATACATGTGACTGTCATCATACGTGACTGTCATCATACGTATGATTGTCATCATACAAGTGACTGTCATCATACATGTGACTGTCATTATACATGTGACTGTCATAATACGTGTGACTGCCATACGTATGTCTATCATCATACATGTGGCTGTCATCATACATGTCAATGAATTTCATCCGGTTTGTATTCTCATTGGTTTATTAATTCCGCTTTGACACGCAGACATAAAATTCTTGGTTTATAATGCTTTATCCTCTTCTTAACCCCAGACTTTTAATCATCCAGTCCCTGTCAGCTTTGAGGTATTAACACGCGTGAATATCTCAACGTTCAGTAGGACTGCTCAGCTATCGGCGCTGTCAGACGTGTGTCGGCTATATTTTTTAATTTATTTTGTATTTAAATGTAAATTTTTATGTCTGTACAACCTAATGTAACATTAACTAATTTAAAAATAAAGAAAATAATATTTGTATAAGGCAGAGAGGTAGGCAGGCAGGCAGGCAGAAAGGCAGAAAGATTGGGTAGGTCAATAAGCAGACAAGAAGGTAAGCAGGCAAGCAGAGAGCCATACACTAAGCCAAGCAGGCAGACAACCATACACTAAGCCAAGCAGGCAGGCCAGCAGAGTTGGGTAAGCATACCAAAGCAGATGAGCAGTAAAGCAACAGGTAGAGTTAATTCCTTAAACCCACAGCAGAGTGCCACCAGAACAACCTTTAAGAACCCCCATTAAACCGACTCCCACAGAGACACACTACAGTACCACCTGGTTAAGAACACATACCAGATGCTAATGCAACACTTTGTCATAATCAACCAATCAACACAGAGTATGGGCTACGTACGTAGCGTCCCGGTGTTTCTGATAATCATCAATGTTCCTCTCTGTGTCACGAAGTATTAGACAATCAGCATACATTATATACTGAGTAATACGATACTTTGCTTCAGTAGGGAAGGGTAAGTATGTTTCACTCCCTTGTCTCCCATGCTTCATTCCTTGTCCCCCATGCTTCATTCTTAGTCTCCCATGCTTCATTCCTTGTCTCCCATGCTTCATTCCTAGTCTGCCATACTTCATTCCTAGTCTCCCATGCTTCATTCCTAGTCTCCCATGCTTCATTCCTTGTCCCCCATGCTTCATTCTTAGTCTCCCATGCTTAATTCCTTGTCTCCCATGCTTCATTCCTAGTCTGCCATACTTCATTCCTAGTCTCCCATGCTTCATTCCTTGTCCCCCATGCTTCATTCCTTGTCCCCCATGCTTCATTCTTAGTCTCCCATGCTTAATTTCTTGTCTCCCATGCTTCATTCCTAGTCTGCCATACTTCATTCCTAGTCTCCCATGCTTCATTCCTAGTCTCCCATGCTTCATTCCTAGTCTCCCATGCTTCATTCCTAGTCTACCATGCTTCATTCCTAGTCTCCCATGCTTCATTCCTAGTCTCCCATGCTTCATTCCTAGTCTCTCATGCTTCATTCCTAGTCTCCCATGCTTCATTCCTAGTCTCCCATACTTCATTCCTAGTCTCCCATGCTTCATTCCTAGTCTCCCATGCTTCATTCCTAGTCTCCCATGCTTCATTCCTATTCTCCCATGCTTCATTCCTAGTCTCCCATGCTTCATTCCTAGTCTCCCATACTTCAGTCTTAGTCTCCCATGCTTCATTCCTAGTCTCCCATGCTTCATTCCTAGTTTCCCATGCTTCATTCCTAGTCTCCCATGCTTCATTCCTAGTCTCCCATGCTTCATTCCTAGTCTCCCATGATTCATCATCATTCATCCATCCCCTCTTCTCTATCTCGTCAAGTAGTTCATTCCCTACCTCAACCACCTTCCATCCTTCCTCCCCACCTCCTCCCATCTCATAAAGGGAGGGGAGAGGGGAAAAGAGGAGGGAAGAAGACGCAAGGATGGACCTAAGGGAATGAACTAAAGGTGGAGGAAAGGGGCTAAGTGTGATGGAAAGGAGTTAAGTGTGAAGTTTAAAGAGCTAAGGGTGAAAGGAAGAGGCGCAGATCACAACCATTGCTTAGTTTTGCTCACTTAAAAGTAATTCAAAGTGACGCTGGATACAAGTGAAATAGGTGGCTAAAGCTCTCGCTTCACACGGCGAGGGTCTGGGTTCGATTCCCGGCCAGGGTAGAAACATTGGGAGTGTTCCTTTACACCGGTTGTCCATGTTCACCCATCAGTAAAATGGGTACCTGGGTGTTAGTCGACTGGTGTGGGTCGCATCCTGGGACAAAACTGACCTAATTTGCCCGAAATGCTCAGCATAACAAGGGTCTTTCTATATATAGTAATATGTCATTGATGTCAGCTAGGCCTATATACCTTGTACATGTACTTGTAGTAAATAAAGATATTATTATTATTATTATTATTTTTATTATTATTATTATTATTATTATTATTATTATTATTATTATTATTATTATTATTATTATTATTATTATTATTATTATTATTATATGTTGCGAGTGTTGTGAGGGATGCTAGCTTTAATGTTTACCCTCTAGATGGTGATGGAGGAAGGGTGAGGGAGTGTTGAGGGAGCCTCTAGTGGAGGTGGGGAGGGAGAAATTAAGGTGGTGGGCGAGTGATGGTGGAAATGAGCGCCGGGAATGAAGGAGGATGAGCTAATGAAGGATTCTGGGAGAGACAGGGAGGGTGACGGGATTACCTGGCTGATAGTAACTGCTGTTGTTGTTACTGCTGATGTTGTTAATGCTGCTGATGTTACATAAGTTACCATACATAGCACCATATGTGAAGATCACATAGGATAACCCAAGAAAGTCAGACAGTCACTTATTTCCATTGGGGTCCTTGACTGGCTAGACACTCTCCTGTGATCAGCGTCTATCTACACTACTATCACCTCCAGGTATGTCTTCTGTAAAATAAAAATAGAAAATGTGATATATTTAAAAAACATACAATACAGTTTTTTGGTACAATAGGTTAATTTTTCTGGAACCACAATGATCATGCTCTAATAGTACCACTTTTAGGACATGCACTATTATTTTTAATGGTGGCTAGTGCTCTAAACCCACAGGGGTTATACAGTAAAGGACATACAGCAATGACCAATTTATCAACACTCCAAGCAAGTAACAACATACCCCCTCCCCCCCAGCCTTGATTTACATCACTACAATCATAACACACATCTCACAGCCTGCAGTTGCCTCCTTTTTGCATGATTAGCTAAGATTCGTCAGGAAACAGGACAAGTATTTCCTGACGCGTGTCTTAAATCACATGACCCGCCACTGCAGCTTTTGATCATCTGACCGAGGCCTTCCACTGGCTTACCCGTCCACCCCTTAAAAATTTGATATTAACGTTATATTTTTTTTGTCTGGTGGTTACCTGCCCTCTCACACACCTCCAAGGATAACACTCACACTGTTACCTTCATCCAAAGAGTGTTCATACTGGAGCGTTATAAACAACACCCCTTCTCTACGATGTCTGAAGGCACACTGCTCGAGCCAGTCATCTCTTACTCTTACATCTTCTTAACATTCCACTTTACGCAAAAAATTGTAAATAACACTAAACCAACTAATCACTAACTCCTCAACCATTGATAAAATAAGACGAATATTTTAGCATCTTTAACACATATATAAATAAAAATTAAACTTGTAAAACCTGATAAAACATACACACACAACCCGCACATATAAAAAGAGAGGAGCTTACGACGACGTTTCGGTCCGACTTGGACCATTTACAAAGTCACACTAACACACAGTTAGTTAGTTCAGACTCTCAGGTAAGGACCCACTAGGGGCGAGGGGGAAGTGAGGACAGACGAAGAACAGCCGGTGAGAGGAAGAGCTGAAGGAGAAGAGAAAGAGTCAGGACTAAACCCAACAGTCTAACTACTTAATGGATGTTTAACACACAGGACAGGTGGAAGGGGTATTTATAGGCAGGCAGACAGGAGAGGGCACAGTTACAGGTTTTGCCTTCTCCGTGTACCACAAGTCTATGCACAGTGGCATGTACATTCACTACTTCTCTTATCATGCCTCCTCTGTCAAGAAAAGTATTCTTATCTCCCTCTTTCTCCGTGTTCTCCGCATTTGTGATCCTCAGTTCCTTGAAGCAGAAATTTCCACTCTTCATAATTCATTTTCCGCCTTGGCTACCCTTCCCATTTCATAGACTCTGCTTTCTCTCGTGCCAAACGGACCACTTCCAATAATCAGCCAATAAAAGATAGGCTACTCTTTCCCCTGACAAAACTCACACACCCCTCATTTAAAACCCAAAATTCTCTTAAAAAATGACTCTACACTCACTAATATACTCCAGCAACCTTCTCTAATTTCCACAGTATAACCTACCCAAAAATAATATGATTTTATAACCCCTACCTATGAATATTATTAGAATTATAAAATGTAAACAAACGTGGGCCACAGAACCTTGCCAGCCTAGTGGATATATATCAGATGCTCTCAATACTATTACAGCTACGCAAACGAGTTTTTTATAGCATTGATATAATAAATCTTATACACTAAGTTGTATTACAAAGAGTCATCACTGGCACTTAGTAACACAAGCAAGCGGATTCAGTGCCACAGGACCCGTGGCACTGTCTTGGTAGAGTAGTTTTCTTCTATAGATAACTTTGAACAGACAGTGAGTTGAGAGACAGTGATCTGACAGTGAGTTGAGACAATGATCTAACAGGCAATGAGCTGACAGACAGCGAACTGACATCTACTTGGCCCGTAGACAGGTAAATCCTTACACTAATCTTTCTCACTTTTTCCCTCTGCTTACACCCACGTTTCTCCCTGCCTTCTTTTCTCCCCTGCTTACATCAGTCACGCCAGTGAATCCATGTGGCATGTGACAGCAGCAGCAGACTTTCTCAGTTATCCTTCACTCACTACTAGTTGAAATATGCTTCTTTTCCTTCACTTCTTCTAATCTATCATCCCTCTCTTTTTCACTCTTCCTTCGATCCTAGTCTATTATCATCTCTCTTTTTCACTCTTCATTCACTCCTTCTAGTCTATCATCCCCTCTCTTTTTTTTCAGTTTTCCTTCACCCTTAATCCATCATCTTCTCTTTTCTCACTCTCCCTTCACTCCTAGTCTCTACTGTCACTCTCCCTTCACTCCTAGTCTCTACTCTCTCATTCTCCCTTCACTCCTAGTCTCTACTCTCACTCTCCCTTCACTCCTAGTCTCTACTCTCTCACTCTCCCTTCACTTAGTCTACTCTCACTCTCCCTTCACTCCTAGTCTCTACTCTCTCACTCTCCCTTCACTCCTAGTCTCTACTCTCCCTTCACTGCTAGTCTCTACTCTCTCACTCCCCCTTCACTCCTAGTCTCTACTCTCCCTTCACTGCTAGTCTCTACTCTCTCACTCTCCCTTCACTCCTAGTCTCTACTCTCCCTTCACTGCTAGTCTCTACTCTCCCTTCACTGCTAGTCTCTACTCTCTCACTCTCCCTTCACTCCTAGTCTCTACTCTCTCACTCTCCCTTCACTCCTAGTCTCTACTCTCCCTTCACTGCTAGTCTCTACTCTCTCACTCTCCCTTCACTCCTGGTCTCTACTCTCTCACTCTTCCTTCACACCTAGTCTCTACTCTCTCACTCTCCCTTCATTCCTAGTCTCTACTCTCTCACTCTCCCCTCACTCCTAGTCTCTACTCTCTCACTCCCTTCACTCCTAGTCTCTACTCTCTCACTCCCTTCACTCCTAGTCTCTACTCTCTCACTCTCCCTTCACTCCTAGTCTCTACTCTCTCACTCCCTTCACTCCTAGTCTCTACTCTCTCACTCTCCCTTCACTCCTAATCTCTACTCTCTCACTCTCCCTTCACTCCTAGTCTCTACTCTCTCACTCTCCCTTCACTGCTAGTCTCTACTCTCTCACTCTCCCTTCACTCCTAGTCTCTACTCTCTCACTATCCCTTCACTCCTAGTCTACTCTCTCACTCCCTTCACTCATAGTCTCTACTCTCTCACTCTCCCTTCACTCCTAATCTCTACTCTCTCACTCTCCCTTCACTCCTAGTCTACTCTCTCACTCCCTTCACTCATAGTCTCTACTCTCTCACTCTCCCTTCACTCCTAATCTCTACTCTCTCACTCTCCCTTCACTCCTAGTCTCTACTCTCTCACTCTCCCTTCACTGCTAGTCTCTACTCTCTCACTCTTCCTTCACTGCTAGTCTCTACTCTCTCACTCTCCCTTCACTCCTAGTCTCTACTCTCACTCTCCCTTCACTCCTAGTCTCTACTCTCACTCTCCCTTCACTCCTAGTCTCTACTCTCACTCTCCCTTCACTCCTAGTCTCTACTCTCTCACTCTTCCTTCAAATGTTATCTTTAAATTAAACTTATTTTTAAAAATAGACCTAAATTAAATACCTAATGCGTATCTTTAATTAGAAACACCTCAGTGAACTTCTTCTTCTTCTTCCCCTCACGTGAGGGGGTCTCATTACTCCCCTCACGACTGACAGACGGAGGATCGAACCCCCAATACTTCTTGGACTACGCTTCACCTCTGCTACAAATGTTAAGGTGTTGAATCCCGTGCATGGCGACTCGTTCTCTCC